>JAOEHY010033863.1:13155-31288 GCA_025447955.1 Psilopsiagon aurifrons
TCTCCTACAGTGGGCCCAGGGTCTTCATTCTCACAGTCCCTGCATCTGCCTTCCAAGACGTGGGTGGTGTGGTCAGAGTGTTTGCCAGTGAAGACTGAGGCAAAGCAGCCATTAAGAACCTCAGCCTTTTCCAAACCCAGAGTAGCCAGTTCTCCTGATAGCTTCTGGAGAGGCTTCACGTTGTTTCTAGTCTGTCTTTTATTCGCTACATAATCCTTTAACTGAAATCTGCTATCTGAAGGGGGGGGGAACAAAAAACAGAAAAAAAAGGAGAGAGGATGGGAAAACATTTAAAAAATTCAGAGATTTTCACTTGTTTTTTTCCAATCACCCCCGCCGTCCTTGGGAGCAGCCAGCACCGGCCTGACCTGATGGGTCTGCACTGCTCCATCACCTCCCACCACGAGAGCAGGGCAGGGGCTGTGCTGTGGGGCTGCCCATGGTGCGGGGCTGCGCACGGCACGGAGCCAGGAAGGCACCGGAGCAGGGTCAGGAGCGGCCGCGGAGCCGGGCGTGGGCACGGGGCACAGGCTCGCTATTGTCCTGCCCGGAGGCGGGCTGGCCGCTGGGCAGCGCTGCCGGGGAGCTGCGGCCCGGGACGAGGACCCTGCCCTCATTCTTGCAGCCATGGAGGAGGACGTCGCCCATCACCGCAGCCACCGGCCCGTCCCAGGCGGCCCCAGCCGCATCCCGGCCCCGCCGCTGCGGTGGGACAGCCCCCTTGGTGCTCCCACGAAGCGGAGCTGTCTCTCGGTCACCCTGCACCAGGCCAGTGTGGGTGCCGGGGGGCTCCCCTGGGAGCGGCTGCGGGGCCCGGCACCCATCACCCCCGTCCCCCCTCGGCCCCGGCCCACAGTGGCCGAGGGGTCCCAGCGACGTGGCGGGGCCGAAGCCTCCCCGGTGGTGAAGATGGGAGTTCCCTGCGCCCTGCCATGCTCCGGTGGGTCTCTGCTGCTGGGATGGGCTGGGCAAAGCGGGAGGGAGGCACAAAGGGGTCCTTTGGTAGTGCCATGGGGCTTGGCATGGGGCAGGGCCCTGCGGAAGCAGTGGGGTGACATGGGAAGGATGGGGAGCAATTCCTTCCTTGGGGGCCATTTCCCCTTCTCCTACATTGGGAATGTGAGTGGGCAAAGGCAGGCAGCAGGTGAGCCTGGGCGGAGGTGAGCCTGGCACTCAGCAAGGAAATGGACAGCCACGGGCACCATGTCAGGAGGTGCTGGGATGCTTGTCTGTCTGTTGTCTGTCTGCCTTAGGCAGTCAGGCTGTGGATTGCTCAGCCTACCCTGGGTAACGACTGACAGCGATTTCTAAATGGACCTGGAACCCACAGAGGGTGCAGTTTCCTTTTTGCCCTGGCCCCAGCACAGCATGGCAGGGGCACAGTGCAGCCAGGGCTCGCAAACAGAATCACAGAGTGGTTTGGGTTGGAAGGGCCCTTAAAGCTCATCCAGTTCCCAGCCCCTGCCACGGACAGGGACACCTTCCACTAGCCCAGATTGCTCCAAGTCCCATCCAACCTGGCCTTGTACACTGCCAGGGATGGGGCAGCCACAGCTTCCTTGAGCAGTTCCATGTTTTTTCCCCACTATCTAATCTAAACCCCCCCCTCTGTCAGGTTAAAGCTGTTCTCCTTTGTCCTGTCCCTATTTGCAATTGTAAAAAGTCCCTCTTCAGATTTCTTGTAGAATGCAGGAGAAGGAAACACAGAGAGAGGAAGGGGCATCCCCCTCCAGGATGTGCCTCCTCTCCTGATGCAAGCACATCCACTGGGCACTGTGAGGCATGTGTGTATGTATGATGTGACCTGTGTACCCCAGCATGGCCCATGGGGAGCACCTCTTCCTGCTCACCACACACATGGACACACATGAACGTACACACACGTGCACACGTGTACACACACACGCAGAGGACAGCACTTGCTCTGCCTCTGCGCCATGGGCTGACAGCCAGGAGTCGCAGCTCCAGAGGAGAAAAGGTTTCTCACGCCTCTACAAGCAGATCTGAAGGGCAAGTCACTTCTGATGAGCCAAAACATTCCTAATTTCCCTCTTCCGGGAAAGCAGAAGGGAGGCCTTGCAATAATACCTAGGGGAAAAGAGCGCCCTTGAGTGCCCTGCCAGAGCCAAACTGCGAAGGGTTAAAGATCCTCCTCCCTAAACAAGCAGAGATGCTTGAAAACGCTGGGGAATTGGGAGGGAGAGGGGTAAGAAAAGGCCTGTGTGATGTGGGTGTGCAAGGGGGGGGCCCTCCAGGACACGGAGGGGGCTCATCGGCGATGGTGTCCCCATCCCCGTGGTTGTTCCCCCCCCCGGCGGGGCCGGGGATGGATCCGGAGCCCGGGATGCAGCCGGGGAGGGTGCGCGGGGGGAGATTTTGCGGCGATGTTTAATATTCAGGTCACATGACGATGGCAGCAGGAGCAGCACCAGCATCCCCTCTCCGCTGAAATAGCCACTGGAGAAGGAGGGGAAGGAGAGGGGGGCAGAAGAGGATACAGGGAAGAAAGAGAGAGGTAAAAGCGGCATCTCGTAGCCCACCGCGCCGAGCCAGCATCAGGCTAGGAAAGTAAGGCGAAACCCACCCCCTTGGGAGAGGATTCGGAGACAAAGGAAGCTTCATGTTCAAAGGTAGGATGCTCTGGGCTTGGCAGGGCTGGGCGATGCCGGAGGGACGCCGCTGGGGCTTTCTGTACAGGCTCCCTCCGCTGTGCTTCCATACTGCCCAGCTCTGGCCACGGAGGAGGAATAACCCCGAAGGGCAGCAGGGGAAATCGGTCCTGGCTTTGTCTGTCTTCTTTTTTCCTTTTGGTGGCAGCAGTCTGTCATGAAGGAGAATGAGATGGGCTGTTTGCGGATCTGATGGGGAGTAGCTGGCGCCAGGGGCTGCTTTGAAAGAAAGAGATAATCGGAGCTGGTCCAGGGCTGGGGGAAGCCCACGAACCGCTCGTCGGCTGGCTTGTCCTTTGCTAGAGACAGGCAGTGGCTGCGGGGGCAGCAGGGACATCCCGTGCTGCTCCTTGGGCATCTGTGCAAGAGCCAGCAGCGGGCAGGGAGGCCCCGCACCAGCAGGCAGGTGCGGTGGTCCAGAGGTGCTCAGCATCCTCTTGCCCTGTGATACAGCCATGCCATCCTGGGGTGAGCCGGGATATGGGGTAAGGGGTGCATGGCCAGGGAGTGGCAGTCTGGGTACAGCTGGGGCTGAGGTGGGCATCTAACCCTGCAGCGGCTGGGCTGGGGATGGGCCCGGCCCCTTCACCTCCAGCCCCTTCACCTCCTTCACTGCCCTAGATTTCACTGCGGCCCCGGCAGAGCCGGGCTTCTGCCCGAGTCCTCTGCAGAGCACTGAGGGGAAGGAAGGTTGCTGCCGGGAAGGCTGCAGCAGCCGAAGGACTGGGATGAGTTTCTCTGCCTCACTGGAAACATCCAGTGATCCTCAGGCCAGGAAAAAAGATCTGGTAAGAAGAATGGCTCTGCTCTGCACCCTGAGGTCATGCAGTGCATCCGGCACAGCTTAGCCTTTACCCCGCACAAGTGGGAGAAATGCCCGTGTCATCGCAGAAACTGAGGGGTAAAAGGGATTTTCCAGTAGAGGGATGCTCAGTCCAACACCTCTGCAGATCAGAAGCAACACCTGCAAGCCCAGGGAGGATGGGCTATTGAAGGAGCTGCTGGCTTTTCTTCCTAGGAACCTGGCGTTACCCCTGTCAGCCACCTTCAAGCTCCAACCCCATCCTTTCTTGCTGTTCCATGTTTGCAGGCAGTGGAACTGTGGGTCCGAAGCCATGCTAGTGGAAGGGGCTGGGGTGAGACCCGTGTGTTGATTTCTGCCTCCAACCAGAGCAGGACAGCCTCATGCCACATGGGAGCTGCCAGGAGGTTGTCTATGTGCTATGTGGGGGTTAAATAGTCTCTCCTTGCTGGAAGCTGGGTTGTGATGAGCAACTGTTTGCAGCCCTCCCTCCCTCTTGCCACTCAGACAAAGGATGGGAAGGCAAGGGGAGGGGATGCAACTGCATCTGGGTTATGGGAACAGAGTAGATGTTAGTCCCCACTATCTGAGCCCCTAAGGGACCCACAGGGCCACCTCTGTCACCAGCTAGCTGCTGTGAACACGAGGTAGGCAGATGTGAAGCATGTGCTTCAGGAGTGGTGTCCGCAGCTGGCCATGTATACCAGCCTTCCAGGGAGTGGTTTTGGGGTGGACTGGACGGGTGTTAGAAGCAGGAGCCAGCTGCGACCACGGGGACCTCTCTGGGCACCCATTGCCCTTCTGGCTCTGCCTTCCCTGGCCCCAGATGCTGCACCTCTTCCTGCTCCGGAGCCAAGTGGAGCATCTCCTATGAGCCAGAGATTATCCCCTGTCAGCCCAGCCCAAGCCAGCTCCCACCAGGAACTGGGCAGCAATGACCCTCTTAAATGAACTTGGCTTAGCACACAGAACAAAGTGGCAAGGAAAAGGGTGGCAATGCAAACAGTGGATGTAAGTGGTTAACCTTGGCTAACCCTCTATTCATTATCAGCTGTACTGGCTGTAGTACCCTGTATTCATTACAGCAGACAGCTGGAGGGGCCAGGATATGCCTAGCATGCACAATACTACCCCTTGACCAGTCATTCAGGGCACTAATGAGGTTTCCTAGCAGCATTAGCATTACAGCATGTGAAGCAGAGCCATTCCCGAGAGACCAAGTAGGCACGTTTCATGTCTCGAGGTGCCTCTCACAGCTCTGCCTCGGTTTTGGCAGACTGTGACCTCCTCAGCAAGCTGCTCTTCATTTGGCTCCTTGGATTCCTCTGTGGGAGTCAAGAGGTGGAAAACTGTGTGTGGAAAGCTGAGCCCTTGGGCACCTCTTTGCAAAATGGGGCTTCCCTGCCTGAGGCTGTGTGGGAAGAGAGGAGAAAGGGAGGGTGCCTACACTGAGACCTTGAATGTCCAAAATCAAATTCCCAGGGCAGCATCACTGATGGAAAATCCAGGAAAAGTTTAAGGAGTCTTTTGTAGATCTTTTTTCTTGGTCTCAGGGCTTTATATAGGTGGTCAGGAGCCTGACTCTGAAATATCTGCTCCAGCTGCTGCAAGCTCCTGTGAAGTTTGCAGTGAAGCCTGCAAACAGATGGCCACATATTGAATGTCCACAGCAGAGTTAGGAACATCTCCTGGCTCTGGGCAAAGCACCCTTCGGTGAGATTGAGCTATGAGCTATGAACCTCTTAGTGAGCCTTGAGGTTGGCTGCCAGCAACTTCCATGCTTCCTCCTCCCTGTGTAAGAACAAGGAGCTGGAGGCATGAAAGAGAGGGCAATTGATTCCCTGAAGACAAGCTACTGCCCAGGCAGCAGAGAGGTTGCAGCCAGGTCATGCACTCACCCCATGCAGCTGCTCAGTTGGGCTTTCTTCTCACCTTGTCCTGCTCCCTGTCCACCTCTGGTGTTTATTTGCGCCCATTACTGCCATAGCTAAGTGCCTGGGTCCACAGTTCCCTGCCCCATCTCCCCACATCATTCCTTCTCCCATTCTCTCTTCTCCCACTCTTTGGGGTGGGTGGGACCAGAGCAGGTCTCTGTGAGCTGTGCACTGGAGGGTGGTGCAGCAGGATGAGGGACATGGCACTTGACGATGGTACAGGTCCTGTACCCGGGTGAGGAGGGACAAAGGGCAGAGTGCAAGAGAGCTGTCTGCCTTGGCCCTCCATGCTGTGCAGGGCTCTTCTGGCTGGCAGCAGCTTTTAAAAGGCTGGAAAAAGACAACAGGAGCCCCAGGGGATGCTCTGTCAGCAGGAAAGGCACAGATGACCTGTGATGGGTGCAAGAGCGGATTGCAGCTGGGAAGCACTTGGCTGGGCAGGCTGCTCCCCAGGCGGCTGCCCGGCAGCATGAGGTGCTCTGAGTTGCCAACCTGGTTCAAGCCAACAGTCCGTCTTGTGCTCTGGTCCCCCCAGGGTACTGCTCGCTGCTTCAGGAGAGGATGGTGATAGCTCAGAGTGAGGGATCATCCTCCAGCAGACCTCTTGCCTGCCAGCAAGGTGAACGTACAAGAACCTTCAGACATTATCCACAGTGCTGTGCATGGGTGGAAGTGCTACCACCCTCTCCCACACGGGGAACATCCCTTCTCCCACTCTAACATAAAGACTTCTCAAGTAGTGTCAAAGGAGCTGGCTGGAGGCACCCTTCTCCCTGCCAGGGGTGGCCCTTCCACAAGGTCTGTCCTCAGCACATGATCGTGGGATATTAAAGATTATGCACAATGTAAAATCTTCGCTGTGTAGAGCAGCCCTTGTGTCTACGCAGGGGCTTTGATGTGGGGATGCTGGGCAGGGTCACCAGCCACCCCTGCAGCCTAACCCTGTCCTCAAACAACATCGCTCTGACCTCTCCCCAGCACCGGTCTCTGCCTGGCTTGGCTGAGCTGTCACAAGGACCCTGAACTGATGCTGTCAGTGTTCCCAGCCTGGTGACATCTGAACCACCTTCCTCTCCAAGCAGCATTCATCACCCACCAAATGGCAGTTGCTTGCCTGGCTTCTCACGTCCTGCTCTGCAGCCAATGTGGGTTCTGCTGAGTGAAGCAAAAAGCCCCACTGAATGATGGAAAGGGATAATTTAGTGTAAGATACTTGAACTGAAGTGGCATCCATAACAAGTGGAGTGCTTAGCAAGCAAAAACAGATGCTGTCCCTGTCCCAGGAAAATAACCATCTGATGAGACAAAGCATGGGGGAGTCAAGTAATTAGAGTGGGAGAGGCTCTAGTTTGCAGCTGGTCTGTATATGAAAGGTATTTGATTCCCATCTCCTTCATGTTCCTTTCTAGATTTATCCCTCACGCCTCCCTTCCCCATCAATTACAGCTTTTCTCCCATGTCCTGTCCTCTCCCAACCTCCAGCTTCCTCCCAGTGGGTGGGAGCTGCTCACTAATGAGACAAGAGACAGAGACAAATGGACGAGGCCCACCCCAAGCAGTGTGTGCCATCGCCTGAAAGAGTCAGGGAGCCCATAAAGCCTGTAGGGGCTTTCTCTTTGCTGTTTGTTTTACATGGAAGAAGTGAGGAGGGAAAGGTGCAGATAATTAGTTTATTGATCATAATGATTTATTTCTTGAGAATGATAGAACCCATTGATCTACAGGTGGGAAGCAGGTGCAGAGGTTGTGACCATGCTTTGCACTTCCATCACTGCCTTTCTCTGAGGAGCTCAGCCTTCACAGCACAGGCAATAGTGCAGCTGCCCTTGGCAAGGGCCAAGCTTTGAAGTCTCCATGGTAAATTCCAAACTCTGTTTCAATGACAGGACTTATAGAATCGTGGAATAGTTGGGGTTGGAAAGGACCTTAAGATCATCCAGTCTGAACCCCCCCTACCTCTGGCAGGAACACCTCCCACTAAACCATGCCAGCCAAGGCTCTGCCCTACCTGGCCTTGACCACCACCAGGGATAGAGCGTTCACAAATAGCATTAAACCACCTTACCCTGTCTCTTCTCCAAGCTAAAGCCAGACCTCTTAACCTCTACTAATGCTCCTTCTTCTCCTTTGAGGCTTTTCCTCCTTAAGGCAACACCACTAAGTCAGACCAGAGCTTTTTGGGTGGGTTCATTACTCGGAATCTCCTCCAGCTGTGACCCACCACAGCACCCACGGGCATTGCCAGAGCTCTCCTGACCCTCTTAGCAAGTATTTAAAGCCTCAGAGCAGCTTTTTCACTGCATCTAACACCACTCTTCATGCATGGATGCTGCCAGAAGCCCCTCATGCATCTGAGAGCGCTGTGGGCCCTGACACCACTCAACACATGTGCAAACCAGCCCTGCTACAGACCTGGACACCGACAGCTGCAGGCCCTGTCAAGACTCTTCCAAGGGGCAAGCAGAATGTGCACAGGCAGCTGGGTCGAGTGCCCATACCTCATCGATGCGGTGGTGCCGACGTGCAGCCGAGCGCCCTTGACACGTGATAGCTTTTTAAAGTCTGTTCCACTGCAAATTTCATGCTGAGCTTGGAGGGGCAAAACACTGGTGGCCCTGGTGAGAACTGGGAGACAAAGCTGAGGAGACACACACGGAACTTTGGGCACCCCAATAGGAACCCAGCCAGCTTCACTGGGTCTGCTTGTGCTGTTTGGAGGGAGCATTCAATGCGCTCAATGAACCCCACTTCTCTCCCTCCTCATCTGGTGCGATACATTGAAGGGTATGCTAGAAACTTAAGTAAATGTTCCTCCCTGAAGAGGAACATCTTACTGCTAAAATCCTGCCATTCACTCATCAAGTACCCTTGAAATGGATGCTCAAAGTTGCCCTCAGTCCTTGTGATGGGTCAGCAAGGAGACCCTTATTGCACCTTACTGATGATTTTTCAATCTTTCTCCCTATGTAGGACCAGTGGAGAACAAAAACGAAGCAGCCATGTCTGAGCTGGTCCCAGAGCCACGACAAAAGCCAGTTGTACCAATGAAACCCATGGGCATTAATGCCAACTTGCTGGGCTACATTGGTATTGACACCATCATTGAGCAGATGCGTAAGAAAACGATGAAGACAGGTTTCGACTTCAACATCATGGTTGTAGGTAGGCAGGTACCAGCTGAGGTACTGGGAACCATGGCCAGGGACTGTCCTATGGGGCCAGGTGGGAGGACGAGCCCTGCAGAGAGGGGCTGGTCCAGGGGAAAGGAGAGCCTGCACAAGGCAAGGAGACCCCTACAGACCCCTCCTCTGCCAGCCTGTCTCCATCCCCTGGACCTGCTGTCATTGCAGGGCTGTGGCACATGTCAGAGGCTTCCTCTTTTCCTCTTTGCAATCCTCAGGTCAGAGTGGTCTGGGAAAATCGACATTGGTGAACACCCTCTTCAAATCCCAGGTGAGCCGCAAATCTTCAGGATGGAACCGGGAGGAGAAGATCCCCAAGACCGTGGAGATCAAAGCCATTGGGCATGGTAAGAGCCAGGCTTCTGGGGTGAAGCAGTACTTATGCTTCAGCACAGTCTTGCAGAAGACCTCAATAGTTTATGCAAATAGTTCTTTGGTATTAGGAAGTCCTTTCTCCATGGGAAGCCAAAGAACAAGTGTCAATTTTAGATGGCCTCAGATCCAGCCATGGCTTTATTTAAACAGTGATGCCACTGATGCCACAGCCAAAAGTGAGGGGTAGAAAAAGAGTTATAGATGTTTCTTCTGCCAAGACATTAGTCTACATGAGTGGATTAAGCCCTGCTGTAAGTCATTCCCACCTGCAGACACTTAAGAGTCAATACAAACTGCATTAGTGGGTCCCATCCCAAGTTTGGTAGAATACATCTCCTCATGGCAAAGTGTCAGCACATCTTCTGCCGTGGTGCAGAGTAATGTGTATCATCTCAGATTCAGGATGGGGAGGACAAGTTATGTAAGATAGGTACTAGCTCTGGGCCACAAACTAGCACAAATATATTTTGCTGTGGCAGAGTGGTATAAGGTGGCTTTGGTGCAGAGGTCAGCAAAATGTAAGTGGGGGTCACCACTGTTGAGGCATGACACAGCCTGGCCTGGTCATGTTTGCTGGGGAGGGATGAGGGCAGAACACTCTTGTTCCCTTGTAGGGTACAGAAACATATTTCATGGTAGAGCAGTGCCCTGGGAGGCTTATTGGTTGTTTGCAATTTCTTCCCCAGTCATTGAAGAAGGTGGTGTCAAAATGAAGCTGACAGTGATTGACACACCAGGATTTGGGGACCAGATCAACAATGAGAATTGGTGAGTTTTACATGGTCAAGGCCTTGTGTCCCAGAAAGGGCTGGAGTTAAGGTAGTATATGGAGCAACTCTCATCTAGTTGGCCTGGAAAGCATCTGAGACTCCTATTGCACTTAGGAAGCCAGTAGTGGGGTCATGAAACTGTGAATACCTTGGGTCTTTCTGCATGCTTGGGGGTATGCACACATCACATAGCAAGTGCCTGTCTCTGTGACAGTTACAGAAACTCTTAAACATCTCAGCTAATGGTGAGATGCTTGTGGTGGATATTTTTTATGCCTGAGTGTGCTTTGCTGCTGTCAGAGCTGGGAACACAGTAGGCAGGAACATGTGGAGATTTGTACCTGTCTATTCATCTCTCTCTCCCACCTTAACAGCTGGGAGCCTATTGAGAAATACATCAATGAGCAATATGAAAAATTTCTGAAAGAGGAGGTGAATATTGCAAGGAAGAAACGAATTCCAGACACGCGAGTACACTGCTGCCTCTACTTCATCTCCCCCACAGGCCACTCGTATGTACACAGTCCCTCATCCTCCCTCAAGGCCCTGGTGCTCTGTACCAGATACATAGCCTGCACTGCTCCGTCTCAGGCCCAGGGGTCCTGCCTGCAGGGCTGGCCACTGTTTAGCTTTATTTTGGGTGTTGTGGTGCTTGGAAGGGTCTAGGATAACAAGGGCAGGAGAAATACCACTGGGTTTTGGGAGAGGGCAGGATGGATGGGAAGAAGGAGATGAGAGCATGATGGTGGCAAGCAGGGTATGTAAAAGAAGGGGTTAATTAATGCCCTGATGCTGGGAGAGTCACTAGGATGAAAGGGGAGGAGGGTCAAGTGACTCTTTCCATGTTGTTCCCCCTTGGGCTGCAGGCTGCGGCCTTTGGACCTGGAGTTTATGAAACATCTCAGCAAAGTAGTGAACATCATCCCAGTTATTGCCAAGGCTGACACCATGACCTTGGAGGAAAAGACTGAATTCAAACAAAGAGTGAGTATCTCCTCTCCGGCATGAGATCCTTCCCTGCCCTGGCTTGGAGGTGGGAGAAATACATGCTATGATTCTTCCTGGAGTTGCAGCACAGTCTCCAGGGCATGCACAGGGTCTAGTGCTGGGTTGGTGAGTATGTCCTGAAGATGCAGCTGTTTGTGGCAAGAAAGGCAGCTGTTAGAGGGGGAAGAAACGTGTGTATTCCTGTGACATCTAGTGCCATGGGAACTGCAGAGCCAAACAAGTAACCAGGGTTTGGGAGGAACGACTCATCATTGCTTCTGTGTGTCCTCACTTTGCTGCACAGTCCCTCCAGCTCCGGCCTGCTGGAAGGATGTCCCAGATGTGTTTGCCCAGCCACCCCACCTGCTTTTCCCTCAGGTTTGTATTGCTTTGTGCTCCAAGATGTCTCTCTGCCCAGGTACGCAAAGAGCTAGAAGTAAATGGGATCGAGTTTTACCCCCAGAAAGAATTTGATGAGGACTTGGAGGATAAAACAGAGAACGACAAAATCAGGGTAGGAAACATTTTATTATGGGAGGGGAAGGGGGGATGGGGGCTGGTCATATTTAACAAGTGTAAAATGGACATGTGTCACTAGAGGTTTTTAAGTGCTTCTTGGTTCACGAATGAAAGATGCAATGGATGTAGGGACCTTCTGGTCAGCTAAAGGAGACAAGCTCCTTTGGATGAGCCTTCCATTCCTCAGTAGTCCATGCTCCTAGTCACTTTTTTTGTGTGCCTGCTCCAGTTTGATTTGATTTTCTAGCACTGGTGCTGGTACCCAATGCTGCCCCATCTCTCCTGAGATCTGAACTGCTAAGCCTGTGGACCACATGTGCTTGTTAAACAATTGCATCACACTGGTGGCTCATGGTCATTTTGTATCTGACTAGCACATGGGGTCCTTCCACTCCCTCAGTCACTACTTGTTCATGAGCTCTGAAGTTGCAGCAGAAATTCTTGTTGCTATTCCCTAAATGCTGCTCTTTGTGCCTCAAACTTACATCTTCCTATATAATAACCCAGGCTGCTTTTGTACTGACAGCACCTCTTGGCCTTGTGATGCTAATGCATTTAACTATCCCACCCATCATTTCTGTAGCTAGGCTATTAGTGAAAATAGACTGTCCTCCATGGCAGTCCTCAAGAAACTCTTGTACTGCTGCCTGACACTTGCCCTTTCAACTGCCCCCACTGTCACAGCCCCAGCAGAAATTCCCACCTTCTCCATCTTATTAATCATTTCCCATTTGGCAATGTATTACACACCCTGGAGAAGACTAGATGGGTTTTGCTTCTTCTCCAAGCAGCTGCTGGTTTTGAGGAGAGCTCCACATTTTGTTCTGCACTTCAGCATCATACATAAGAAAAAATCTCCTTTTTGATCTCCGTTCCTTTGGTAACTGCAGTCCCTTCCCAGGCCCGGTGGTATCTATAAAGCAGAGCAAATCTACAAGCATCTGCACACCCTTATGGATAGCAGTGTCTCCAGCACCTGTGTTCTGGAAATGGATGGTTTCTCCCTGTGCTTAAGAGTCTGGGTTACCAATAGCCTCACCTACTGTCTCGCTTCCCAGGGAAGCTGCATCCCCACTTCATTTCTGGTATTCCTCAGTACAACCATTTCAGACATTAAACTTGTTGAATGTTGATATGTCTTGCTGGGGAGGATTATTTTATCTTCTTTTTCTGGTGAAGAACTACAACCTGAGTGAGAAACAGGGCAAATTATCAATATGAATAATGCTGAGCTGATAGACCCTCATAAGAAGTACCAGCTAAGGCACTTCTTATTTGGTTATCCTCCTCTTCAGAAATGCTGGAGATAGGAAGAGAAAAGCTCTTCCCCTCCCCACCAGAGCCTTTGCACTGCTGCAAACTACCCACTAAGCTTGGGGGGGTGCAAGGGTAAACAGGACTGCCAGTGAAGTGTTATCCTGGAGAATCTGTTCTCTTGGAAAAGGCCTTATGTTTGGGGAGCTGAGAGGAGGAAAGTGGACGGGGAACAGTGACTCTGCTGCTCTCTGGAATGGGTTCAATAGATCTCTGCACATGTCTCTCCCCAGCAGGAAAGCATGCCCTTTGCAGTAGTGGGCAGTGACAAGGAATACCAAGTGAATGGCAAAAGAGTCCTGGGCAGGAAAACACCTTGGGGAATCATTGAAGGTAAAAAAATCCCTTGTTTCTGGGAGCTGAAAGTTTCTCTGCAGGCCCCAGTAATAAGCCAGGGTCCAGATAGTATGTCCCATGGCCACCTTCCCATCCCTTTTGTGATAAACTTTTTGAAACCAAGCAAGAAGAGAATTCTCAAATAGCACTGCTGGGAGGGAACTGCCATGGTCAATGTGGTACCACTGCTGCCAGCTGCTAGAAGGTGGAGCCACTCTGAACAGCACCATGTGTGAGGCTGAGGTCTTGAGGCTGCCTTGGTTTTCAAATACAATTGCACACGACTGCTCAGCATCTCTTTGCATGTCTCCTCAGTGCCTGACTGTGCCTTTCAGACAGCTGTCTGTCCCTTCTGAAGTATGCAGGCTCTGCCCATCCAGAACCGGCCCCATAGCAATGACCTTCCCATGCTCTGTAACCACAAAGCGGTTGTTGGAAAAAGTTAAACCTAACATTTGCTTGCTATCTTTTCAGTGGAAAACCTGACTCACTGTGAATTTGCCCTACTTCGAGATTTTGTCATCAGGTAAGGCCATGGTCATGCACCAGTTTGCTCTTGATGAGCAGGGAGTCCTCCTGAGACCCTCTTGGAGTGAAATAGTCTCTATGGAAAGGAAAATAGAGTCTATTTCAGACAGGTTTGGGGGGGAGTCAGTGAAAAAGAGGCCACTACCACATCCTAAGCCATGTGCCTTACCAGGCTGATGGATGTGCTGGAATATACGACCTGGAAATGGAAAGCTCCGTATTTCATTTATCTTTCATTGTCCTGTATGATTTCTACTTTGTTTCATGAAGTTGTCTCAGCACAAATGATACCTGGTCTAAATTCTGTAGAAGAGCTGCAGACCCAGGGTCATTTCAGTTCACTGTAAATACAAGAAGGTTTTAAAACAACACCAAAAATAAGAAAATAAAGGAAACGCACTTAGAAGATAGAGCCCTGTGGCTCATTCCAGCTATTGGTATGGTGGCATTGAGGCAATGCTGGGACATCACTCCACTGCCCTCTTTTTGTTCTGTGATACCTTCTGCAGCAGACTTGCTTTCACTAAGCCTTACAGTGAAAACATCCTAACCAAGTGATCATCACAAAGCACACAGAAATCCAAGCCCACAGGCTTTCTCTGGAGGTTAAGGATGACGTTCACAGCAGTGTTCTGCAGGTAACATCTGCAATGGACCTGCTACACCCTCCTGATGCTTCTTTGTCTTGTGCTTCCTTGTCTCACCACTGCTTCAGGTGAGATAAGACCATGTCTGTTCGGGCATACCAGGATGGCCAGTGGCTATCCCACTAGCACAGATGTGAGGGGCAGGACACTGACAAGCACAGCCAGGGATTTCAGCCCATATCCTGTATCCTGCATAGGTATTCTTGAATCCTGACGCTCCAGCTTTCAGCTGTGTATGATGGCACCCATGCCATCCATGCAGAAAGGGGTATGCTCACCAGCCAGACTGCCTGAAGAAATCTTCCATTTATGTCAGGGAATAAAATGATCATCAGAAGATTAATACTGACTGAGCTGATCTTGCTTATCTTATCTTCCTCCTAACCTCACCTTCACTTTGCCGCCCGCAGGACCCACCTTCAGGACCTGAAAGAAGTGACCCACAACATCCACTATGAGACCTACAGGGCCAAGCGGCTGAATGACAATGGAGGGCTGCCCCCCATGACTGTCGAGACAGAGGAAAACCACGAAAGTAACCTGTGAATGACACACACCCCCCCCTGCTGTAACCCAGTGTCTCTGGATATGACAACCCACCCCTACTACCCTTGAGTCTACCGTGGGCCCGTCTTGAAGCATGTGGCTCATCCTCCGTGTGCGTGAGAGGATGTGAGTGTGTGTGTCTGTGCCTACCTATGTGCCAGAGAGTGACCAGAGGTGAGGTCTCCCTTGTCCTTCCCAGAGTGTCCTCATTTCTCAGTTTGTTTTTTGCATAGCGGACCGTTCGTCATGTTCCTTTCTCTTGTTTCTGTGTCTCAGCTCTGAGTCTTGTGTGTGGGGAATAGGGATGGAGGGAAGGATTTCTAGGGGCAGGAGGAGTTTGGAGGTGGGAGGTGTGGGTCATGCTGTGGTCCTGTTTTAATGACTTGGAGACACGACAAGGAGAGGCTCCGGGAGAGATGATGGAGCTGGTGCTTGCAGTGTCTTCAAGTGAGGGCAGCAGAGATTTCTCTCGGCTCCTCAGTGGGTGGGAAGGCAGCTGGCTGGCCTGAGGGCATGGTGGCCCAGCATTTTAAGCCCATTTCTTGCTGTGGCTTCCCAAGGGGAAATGGCAGCTTGGAAGTGGATGAGGGAAGTGACAGACTGACATATTTTGTGGTTCAGAGGAAGTGACCAGTGGGAGGAGACAGAATTAGTTCTTGGGCTGTACTGAGAGAAGCATCAACTATTTGAGAAGCATCAAAGTGCTTGAGGAGAATAGTTGTATTAAAAAAGAAAAAAAGCAAAACCCAGACAAAAAGAACATGATTCTGCTGCAGAGGGTGCATTTGCCCTGCTCAGTGCTAAGATCCAAAGCCATGCTTGTGTCACAGGCTTCTGGTCCTGTACAGATGTGACCAAGCTGTCCTGCAGTCACTCCACCTCATCCTCCGTTGCAGCAGTCTCTCCACCAGTTTTGAGATGGTCCTGAATGAACCTTCCTCCCATGACAGCCACTGTGCTGTGGGAGCACAGGGAAGACAGTGCCATGGAGGGTCTCTGTTGGGAGCTTCCCAGAGGCAGCCCCCTTCAGCACAGGGCCTTCAGGAAGGAGTGCAAAGAGCCATGGATTGAGAAGCACTGGGTCTCTACTGATGCTGGGAACAAAAGGGATACCTCTTCCCTCGCTGAAATGTCTGTGTTTGCTACTCCAGCAGTCTCAGCTTGTGCTGCTCCTCCACTCTCCTACTGCCCTTCCAGCTTCCATGGCCCCTTCTCCTGCACTTTTGTTGTTATTCCTTTTTACCCCTCCATAGCTTGCTTCCTTACTTTCTTTCCCTATCTCACTTTCTCTGCTCTTGACCCTTTCTGTCTCTCCTTCATCTCTCTGAGCACTTGAACCTTCCTCTTCTCCAGATTGTTTTCTCCCCCTTCGTCTCCCAGTCCCTCACAGCTCCTCATCAATGTGTCCTGTTGAAAAGCTCTCATTTTACCTTTCCCTGGATGGAAGGTAAAGACCCAGGAGCAGAAAGAGGCACAACTTTACTGAAGCAATATGCCTGTGTCTAGCTGGCATCAGCTCTTTTCTGGATGTCCCTGAGCCAGGTGGAAAGTGTCAGGGCTGGCTGCACAGACAGGAAGAGAAGAGAATGTCCCAAGTTTGGCAGTCTCTGCCTGTCACCTAGCACATCACATGGCTGGCCAGGGTTGTCACCTCCAGGAGAATTTCCAGTTGCATTTCAAATGCAAATGGAGAATGCCATAGCACAGGATGGCAGTGCTGCAAGGAAAGGGAGTGCAATGGGTTTGGGATAGGGTTGGGAAGGCTGGCAAAGGAGGGAGCGAGGAAGAGGTCCCAGCAAGGGAATAGCAGAGGAGAACTGAAGCCAAGCCTCAGGTTGGTTGATAGAGCTGCGCAGGGGCCAGGGCTGGGAGTGGGCTCTCCAAGTCTCAGCAAAACCATCTGAGAGTATATGTCCATCCTGTGGCTTTCTCTAGTGCTGTCACTGCAAAGAGAAGGTCTCCTCACTCCTGTGTTCCCACCTGCCCATACAAACCAGACATTCTCAGCACTGCTGGGACATGAGGGCCATACCAGCCCTTTGTGGTCCTTTCACCACCCATGTTCACAGCTCCACATACAGCTTCCACCCCACCAGCCCTGCTCAACCTGCAGAGAACAAAAGCCCCTTCACCAGTACCATGGACCCTACAGAAACCGTACACTGCTCCTCATCCTGCAACCTACACTGGCCATCCACAGCTCAGCATGGGGTCAGAGCCTCCTCCCAGCTTGTCTGCACCATGGAGGAGTTCTCAGCATCACTGGCTACCAGCAGCATCTTCTCAGCCTTCTCTGCTCTGGCTGTTCCTGCCCAGCCTCTACATTATGTTTTAAACACAGAGCAGTAGGAAAGACTCCATCAGGGGTCCTCTTCTTCACTGCACTGAAGCATGAAGCGATGCTCCATCGCCTAGAGAAACTCTTGTGCCACTGGTCTGCATCACCCTGAGCTGTGGTGTGGTCATTCCTATGACTCTTGGCCCCAAACAAGGGTTATGGCAAAGATTGCCCTGCTTAATGAAAGCAAAGCAGGCCCCACACAACAGAAGGGAGAGATTTTTCTTTGCTTGTAACTGGATTGCAAGGACAAGGCCGTGTGTTTGCTCTATAGGTCTAGGAATTTTTGTTTGTTTGTAATAATGTGGTTTTTAAGCTCTGCTCTATAATTTCCTGCCAGATCATGGACTAACTCTAAAGGATCCATAAAAGCAAGCTGAGAAAAACAGGCTCAGCTATTCCACACTGCCATCTGCTCATCTGTCTGAAGGTCTACAAAGGGCAAACATAAAGAATTTCACACGTTGTGCAACAGCTACAGACACCTTTGGGAAAAAGTCTCTGTGGATGCATCAGGTAGGAAAAGCCTGAATGAATCCCAGCTCTTGTGTGCCGACAGCTGTGCTTCAGGACGACCACAGCATGACATTCACCTCGGGCATCACTTGAAAGACACCATAGGAGGGTAGAGGCCAAGTTTTATGCTGGAAATAACCCCTCAGTGTGTTCAGAGACAACTCTTCACCACCAAAGGCGCTCACCAGACAGACTGTGCAACGCATGGTGAATCCCAGCAGCTGGATAAATTCCACCAGGCTAAGATGGTAATGAACATCAGGGCAGGCGTGGCCACGCAGTGAGCAGAAGGCCAGAAGAGCAAGCAGCACTCGTGCAGGCACTATCTAGTATTTGTGGTTAGTCGTAAGGACAAGTTAATTACAGTTCAGTAGAGGCGGTGAGCGGGTGTCTGAGGAACGGCTGCCCAAGGCACACTGCCAGCTCCTCTCCCACCGCAGCAGCCGGCTTGGAAACCAGGAAGCGGCGCTGCGAGGCTTACGCGAACAGAGGGCGGCAAAAACAGCTCTTCAGGCGGACACCGCACCGAGGGCTTGGGGGAAAAGCGCTCCCGGGACCAACCGGCCTCAACCGGAGGCCGGGCCCAACCGCCAGCCGGGCCGCGGTCCCCTCCAGCGGCAGCCCGAGGAGCCTGCGCAGAGCGGGGCTGGGGTTGGGGCTGGGGCTGGCC
>JAOEHY010033864.1:0-24642 GCA_025447955.1 Psilopsiagon aurifrons
ATACTCCAAGTGAGGTCTCACGAGAGCAGAGTAGAGGGGCAGGATCACCTCCCTCTACCTGCTGGTCATGCTCCTTTTGTTGCAGCCCAGGATATGGTTGGCTTTCTGGGCTGTGAGCACACCCTGAAGCTGACATATGTTCAGTTTCTCATCGACCAGCACCCCACCAATATTCTTTATACTGCATCACAAAGAGAGTCTTAATGTAAGCTCTGACACTAAGATGAGTGGAAGGAAGGGGGAATCAACCCATTTGTGATTCAAGAGTGATCTGGGAAAATGCAAAAGATGTACATTGTCCATGAAGAACTTGCTAAACCACATTATGTAAGGACTGCCATTATTTAGCCGCTGACTATGCTGCAGGACACCTTTTATTACCCATGAGATTTTTTTTATCTGAGGCAGAGGGTGAAATAGTCATGTGAAGACATGAGTGTATGTGAACTACCATTCGTCAGAAAAAGGGGAATTAAGTCATATATTTGACATTCATTTCCCCTCTTTTTTGGGAAATCCAAATACATATTTTCTCTCTCTCTCTCTCTCCCATTCTCACTCTACAGAAGGAAAAAAAGGTGGGTCTAAAATGTCGTTTGCTTCTGACACAAATCTGATTGGGCAATGGCGGACAAATTTCCACTGTGTGTTGAGCTAAACCCTATATAAGGTCCTCACTAGCACTTTTCAGTCTTCATCTTTTCGTGAGAAGCTAATGGCTGAAAGGCTTCTGAAGCACAGGTAAGTGAGTCTGATGGTAACTTGGGAATAAAACCTCTCTAAACCCTCAGGTTGTGTAGGACTTACGGAGATTGATAGATACTAAAACAAAGGGTCCAGAGAGCTCTGAACAAAATAACCCATTATTTTCATTAGGCAAAGGATCTAATGAGAGAGAAGCTTCCCTGTTAACAGGGTATTACATGTAAACCATGGGACTTGTTAATTCCACAGACAGAGCCTGGTCCATGCACAGCCAAGTGGGGTTACAGCTCCATGCCAGTGCCCTTGAAACCCTTGCAGATAGAGCAGTAAGGGAGAAGACCCATGGTTATGAAACAGTATTATTGAGCAAGAGGTTGGCTTTGTGGTGTCGTAGAGACAACAATAAGCTAGAAATAGTATGTTATAGTCAAACAATCAGATGTCAGATAAATATAGCTACTGGAACAGGGAGAAATTTGGATTAAACCCACATTCTACATATGAGCATGATGGGATACACAGAAGATGCTTGAAGGTGAGTACCCCAAAATATGACTGCGTTATATTGATAGAAATATGTTTTGTTTTTTTTTTTTTTTTCTTTTGGATACAATTTGAAGTAGTTGTGCAGTCATTTATTGTTCATCCCATGGGAAAAATCATAGTGCTAGGTTAACACTGAATGCAGGCAGTTTACATTTCTCAGTGAAAAATGGAAATAGTATATATCATATGCATATGTGTACTGTATAGCACATAAATACCTTACATAGAACATAAACTGGTGCCTGCACATAGCATGTTTTATCTATTATTGCTTGCAGTACACTGAGATAGCACATAATCTATCAACTGAGTAGCAGCAACTGAAACCTCGTGGCAGACCAAAAAGCATTCAGTCATGTATGCAGAAGCTCCCATGCCTGTGCCAGGCCAACGCAGATGACAATGTATGACTGGCAGTGGGTAGTTTTGTTTTCCCTTAGTGTCGCTGTTTCCGATTTCTAGGACAAGTTGTTCAGGGGTTTCCTCACCTTTCTTAGCAGAGAGGGTAAAATAGTGTGCCCACTGAAAACTCACTTGCGCACCAATAGCAAGACGGGTGTGCATGCCTTAGGAGTCAAAGTTTTGTCCCAAGAGAAACATTGGTTGGTGACTTTGAAAGCTTGGCTCTGCCTTATAGCAGAGTTTTGCCTGCAGCCTCATCTATGCTAGGTGGCCTGCTTTGGTAGCCACAGAGGAGAAGATGAGGGATTTAATGAGGGCCATAGAACACCTGAAGTGACAGCTTAAAAGAGCTTAAGTCTATTCTGCTGCATCTTTGCTGCTGTGTTCACTCAAGCTACTACACTACAGTTGACTCGAAGCAGCTGGCCAGTGCCTCAGTCACATCTTATTGCAAAATAAGCAGAGCTGTATTTTTCCACCTGTAGCTGTTGCACTGAAAAGCTGTGGGGACAGCAGCATCTTGTGGTATGTTGTTTGCATCTCCTAAAATGAAAGGAAAGGGACAGAAGTGATGTGTTCTTGCCAATCCAGATGCTCTTGTTCCGCAAGTCAGCCCCCAAAAACTAGCAATGAAGAAGCCTTTCTGTTTCCAAAGGTGAACCAAAGCTTAAGATGTCCGGAGGGTGGAAAAGAGCAGATGACTCTTAAGTTACTGTTTAGTATTTTCATTGTATATTTTGTCTCGTAATAAACTTCCCTGTAGATTTCAAAACACTTTTCCTTGATCTTCTCCTTCTGATTTCCTCTGGGAAAAAATGTATGGGCTCTTCTTTGTCCTGGTGACCTGCACAGTGGGTGCCTCTGCTTTCAGACTCCAGCAAGTCAAAAGCACAGGTAAGAACATCCTGGTTTTTTGACCCTTTTGTCTCCCTCTCCCTTCTTTTTCATGCACCTGGCTGACAGTAATGCAAAAATATCTCTGATTTATATAGAAGACTGCCCACATCACACCGTGTATTTCAAACACTACTATGAACTGCATGGGGAACCTGTGGTTCTGAAATGCCCTACCCCCAGATACAAACATTTGGATTTTTCTGCCTTGACCCCTAATATCACATGGTATAAAAATGGTTCAAAAACCATGATATCAGGAAGAGATGAAGATCCAAGAATATGGGCAAAAGGAGACTCACTTTGGTTTTTACCAGCAATGCTAGAAGACTCAGGAGTATATATCTGTACCAGAAGGTGGGTATTTAAAAGAAAATCCAGGGTACTGATGACTGTGTGAAAACCACTTTATCTGGATTCTAAACTCCACTTATGTTCAGGGTATGTCGGGATAAGATCATTTCCTCGCTGACTTTATTAATGAAACAAATGTGGAAATCAGAACTCTTCAATGCACTGGGTGTCTCCTATAGATGAATATATACAGAAATTGAGATAACTGCAACACAGTACTGCTGCTCTGGCTATCATCTTATATATTTACTACACTGGTACTAGACTTGTGACATTGCAGTGGGTTGAGACTGGAGCCATGGCTTATTTCAGTCATCTTTTTCTGAGTGTTTACAGTCTGACAGCCTTCTATACAGTTTCAAAAGAGGTACCAGGGTCTGGGTCTCTGGGGAATTGAGGAAGGCAAAAACACCCATCACCATTGGAACCTGAACTCCAGGTGTTCCAGGTCCTTGTCCTCAGCTCCTCCATCCAGTCTTCTTCCCAGAACTTCCTGGCAACTGGCACCTTGCTCTGGGGTGACATGTCAGCAGTGGAAGAGGTGCACAGGCAGAAGTTAATAAATCATATTCAGCAGGTTGTCCTTTCCACCTGCCTAGGCAGAGATTGCAGATGCGGAGCAGGAAAGAAGAGTTTGATAGTGAGGCCAGAATAACAAAAGGTTGCAAATATTGTCCTAGAGCGCAGAGTAGTTGCCTGAGACTTTCAAGGGTGTTTTTAAACCCCCTTTTTGGACTATTCTGCATCAGTTCCTCAACCTACAACACTATGGCAGTATTACTGAGAGCTATAGTAAAATGCTGTGAAACCTGTCTGAGAAACATATGCAAGAGCCAAGTACATAGCTTCATTGCTTGCATTATTACAAGACTGATAAAGTACCAATTGTCTTCCCTTTGCAAATCATCCCACAGAGAAGCCACCAGATTTTTTACGACACTCTGTAACATGAAGGTAAAAGCAAATTATTACAGATCTCTGCTTCTGCTAAGCAAGTACTTTGGATTTTGCGATCTGACCTGTAGGTGACAGCAGGTCCCAGAGCCCTAGCTGTAGTGTGAGTCCATCTGCTTGCAGCCCCTAGCTGCACTCCAGGCACCAGTGATATTTCCAGGATCCCTCGTGGTAGGATTTCAGTCTTGGCCTCCTAGAAACTGCTGAGGAAGGAAATAGAGCCAGGAGGAAACTCAAGGCAAGTTCCCCTTGCTGCTGGTGGGTGATCACCTCTCCCCACTCTATCTACAGGAACTCCTCCTACTGCGCTGAGGTCTCCATTCACCTCACTGTCATGGAGAAAACAGCTGCTCAGGAGATTGCCTATCTCCAGGTCCTCTTCACTTTCACCTCTGGAAAGATTGTTTGCCCTGACCTATGGGATTTTACTCCAAACAGGACAAACCTGGAGCTCAAGTGGTACAAGGTACAACTTTCACCTCCTCTTTGTGCAAAGCCTAATCCCAACCTGTTTATAAAGGCACATACATCTCCATTTTCTTTTTCTCCTGAACATCATGTTGTTAAAGTCATGAGCACAGCAGAATATCCTGGGAATCTGCGGGAAGATGTATATATTTTAAATAAGTTTCTCGGGGGTGGGCTTAGCACTGAGTGAAAGGGTCCCCAGGTTATATCTTCTCACAGGCAGTGTAACTATTTTAAAGGCTGGATTACCTATCCTGACTTCAGGGTTTGCTACTTCAGATTGAGCCATTCTCTTTGGCACTATGCTTCTTTCTGTGGCCCATCTAGTGAATCCCAGAAAGTAGAGCTTCCCAGTGATGCTTCCCAAGTGCTCAGGTGGGGTAGCTTCCATTAATCAACTGGAATACAGCATTTGGAAGTACAAGATTCATCATATGATGCTTCTAGAGTTCTCTTGCCTAACGTTGCCAGTCCATGGCTTTTCAAATAGGCAAGCTTGGCTTTGCCTGCAATGTCAAATATCCTTCACTTGGTCATCCTCAGCGGTACAATCTCACACTGGACAGCATGGGATTCTTCTTGTATTTTCATAAAACCTTGCTTTAGCTTTTCTTTGCACTCCCACTTTGAGCACATGCTCTGCCTCATGTAGCTGTCATTCTTCCCATAGGATATAATAACCTGGCTTCCTTCATCCATGGCAAGGGAGTTGGAACTAGATGGTCTTCTGACCCAAACCGTTCTGTGATCCTATGTAGAGTAAGCAATAGTTTTGTGAAAAGCTTCTTGAGTACTAGTATTTGTCTTCAAAGGATGCCTTAGAATGTTACTCTTATGAGGTCACATATGCAAAGCTGTGAAAACCATCATGGTTACTAAAATGGTTTTGTCCTAGAAGAATGTCTGAGATGATTAAGAGGAACCTTGAAAGAGCCAATTATATCTTTTTCATCTTAAGACATGCACTTTATTGAAAAGTTGTACACACACATTTTAGATGATAGATAGGTTAAAATAGCAATTTTTCAGACTCCATATAGTGCCTCAGAGCATTTTAGAGATGGATGTATATTTGAAGATCTTTCCCTTGGGTGGGAAAGTGGAACTGCTCAAATTTCCTATGATTAAATGAACTTTTAATACGAGAGAGATAAGGATAAGTGATTTTGTCTGGAAGTTACATGGGGTGTAACCACACCTGTCTGAGCCATCACACCAATTCCTGTTCTTTCTCCAGGATTCCCTGCCTTTGGAAGCCAACAGCAGAAAGTTCATAATTCTGAAAGGTTCAGCTTCTCTCATCATGAATTCTGTGCTACCATCAGACTCTGGGTATTACACCTGCAAGATGCCATTTCCATTTGAAGGTGTGATGTATGAGATCACAAGAACAATTCACCTCAAGACTGTTGGTAAATATCAACCCCTTCAAACACTACAGTCCTGAACAAAATCTCGTCTTTGTTAATGCAACAGGGGAGGAGCTCATACCTGGCCTATCAGCACTGTCAAGGGAAGGGGGATGCCAGAGGTGCCTGCTTTGGCACTGGGGGCTGTCCCAGGACCGCCGCCAGGGCTGGGTCACCTCTTCAAGGGAGGTTTAGACTGAGTATTAGGAAAAATCCCTTCACTAAAATGGTGCTCAGGCATTGGAACAAGCTGCTCAGGGAAATGGTGGAGTCACCGTCCCTGGAAGCATTCAAAAACGCTGTGGATGAGGCCCTTATGACATGGTTTAGTGGTTGACTTGGCAGTGCGGGGGTGATGGTTGGACTTGATGACCTTAAAGGTCTTTTCCAGTGTACTTGATTCTATGATTTGGCTGGCTTGCCACGGGTTTGCGGAAAGCAGAACTCCATATTGCAAGTCCATGTGGCTGTAAAACCCAATGATTTATGTCTCGGGGTTGTTGTGTCGCTGCCAGCACCCTCGGAGGGCTTAGGAAATGAACACTACCACTCCCCAGGACGGGACAAAGCCGCTGCCTCGCACACGGGGGACAGCGGCTCCGCCCGCAGGGCGCGGTTGCGACGCGCGGCCAGCAGGGGGCGGGCGTGCCCCGGAGCTCACCGCTCAGCCCCGCCCCTCGCCCCGCCCCTTCAGTACGTCACACCAGTAACCACGCCCTTCTGACGTCAGGCGAGCGCTGCGGGGCGGCCCCGGCGGGCGGCGGTCCCCGCGGCGCTGCTCCCCTCGGCTGGGTCCTAGTGCCCGTCGGTAGGCGTGCGGAAGGCGTTGTCTCCCGTCGTACATACATCCGTTCTCTGCAGAAGCGTGTAGCTTTTCTGGTCTTTGCAAGTATGAAAAGGGGGTGCAAGGATCTCGGCGCTTACTGCTCACCGAGCTTAGTGCCTGACCTTAACTGTTGATGCCAAAAGATGCTAGCTCATCTGCCAGAAACTCCTCACAGTGCGGCTTTCAGGATCAAGCTGTGGGCTTAATCCTATCTAATTCCATAAACACAGATCTCTGGGCTCGCAGTTGGCATGTCTCCGTTTGCCAGTGGGTTTAATAAAGAAATGGTTTCCAGAGAGGTGAGAGGTGTTGAGAGTGGTATGTTTATATCAGTATATAGGGATATAGCTCTGGGGCAATGCCCACATACTCTCTTCTGCTAGCACTGACTCTGTTCCCTTTCTCTCTCCAGAAAAAGAAAAGATAGTTACTCCAATAATTGTGTATCCAACACAAAAGACAACATCAGCTGCTCTGGGTAAGGCCCAACATTATTTTTGGAAACGTCTAATCAGAGAAAAACTAGACTAGGTCCACTTCTGCTGTAATTTGTTGGCATAAATTGTTACAGCTCTTTTGATCTCAGTTATATTGGCTGAGGGTTGGTGCCAGAGTAGTTTCTGCTTCTTAGTGTCTACAACTAGATGTGATCTATCATGTAGAAGAAGCCACAGAGGTGCTGCAGGCTTTGGCCACTAACAAGGCAATGAAAGCATGTTTGCACCATTAGATCAGTTGTCCAGACCTCTGTCTTTACTAAGAGCTTTCCTCTTGCAGTATTTCCTCAAATTGGTGTAGGTTACCTGGTGGCTTTGAATGAGCCATCCAGCTCTTTTGAGAGAAGCCACTTGTTGCTTTTTACTGTTTGAACTGGGCAACTGATAGTTAGAAAGTACCTTGATAGGGTCTCAGTTTTTCTTCAAAGATTATATTATGACAATAAATTTATGTGGCATTTCCTTTTCCCTGAAAATGGCAGGTTTATTTTACACTCAGCTTTCTTACCTTGGGTACTATACGCACAGCTGTGGCCTGTGATGTCTTAGTTTTCCCTGCCACTTTTCTTTCCATCAGCTTACTCTACCAAGTGATTTTATTTTTTTGCTTATTGACCTCTGTGAAGTGTTTTATATCACTTTTATCACCATCTGCACCAATACGATAATAAGATTGTATGCATTATTGAGCCCCTGTAATATAGATACACACCAGCCTGATGGCTTTTTGTCCTTGTCTCTGAGTTACAATAATTACAGCAAAAACCTCACTTTATCCTTGGAGGCCCTACTTTGAGTTTAGTGCCCTTGGCCACAGCATCTCTTAGTGAAGCTGCACTGCTGGCTAACGCAGCTGCTCCAGAGCAGTAAATCACGTCATGCCATTTGGGCTGCAGTGCATCAGAAGGAGCAAGGCCACAGAAATGCAGCTTTGCCTCCTGAGGAATGTGTCTAGTGCAAGACGAGCTAATTGTTGCAATGGGAAAATAACTTGGTTGGCAGTGGGAAGGACTGCCAAACTGAAGGGTCTGGCTGCCAAGAGTAGGGAATCAAAAGCGACCTGGGGCTTGACTTCAGAGTTGAATGTAGTGGTGCTTGACATGCATGGGAACTTGATCTCCCAATGGAGAGGTTGGTTTTCACCAAGAGAATGACTGGTTCTTCATATGTATCCAAACAGGGTTTTACCCATTTTGTTTTACCAACAGGCTCCAAGATGACTCTGCCATGCAAAGTGTTTGTTGGACTGAGTGGCCACGTCCATACTGATGTGGAATGGCTAGCAAATGACACCACCATTGATGTGATTTACAAGCAAAGCAGGGTTACAGAGGGCGAGCGACAGTAAGTCTGGCTTCAAGTGTTTCCGTGTTCCAGGAGGTTCCGTGCAGCTGAATGCCAGGTAGTGAAACGGGGTGTGGACAGATTTGAAGTGAAGGCGAGAGCTGAGAAAAAAGACAGGGAGGCAAGCAAAAAACCCCAGACCCAACCCAGTCACAGGGTGAGATCAGTTCTTCATCTCTATTTCTTGTTCATGGTATATTGCAAATGAGCCAGCTGCAAGGCTTAAACTTGAAGCACATTTTCGTGGGCAGCTGAGCTGATGGAAGAGCTGATTGCAGTGAAAAGCAATGGGACTTGGTCCTTCACAGTGCTTCTCTTATCTCTCTCCTTGCCCCACAACAGCGAAACAGCGACATCCTGTCCCTGACATTTATGAGTTTCCCTGAACACACTAAGACAACATAAAACTATCCAGTGGTTTGGGTTTTGTTGCTGGTTTAGCATCATTGTTTTTCCCTGTAGGCTTGTTCTTTTCCAAATTAGTGAGTTAAACTGACTCACAGAGATGTCCAGTGAGTGCTAGAGCTGGCGCCAGGGAAACACTAAGGGGAATGCTGTTGGGAGGGAGAGGGAGGATGTCGCACACCCTTTTGCCCTGATCCATTGTCTCTCCCAGTCTTGAAGAGCCTTCTTTCAGCTGCCTCATAGCTGTATGCCTCAAGGATTTTCCAGCTAGGAAAGCAGGAAAAAGATCTGCTTTCCGTACCTGTGACATACTATCTGAGAGGCACTAACTTGCTATGTTCAGGCTTGCTTCTTATGCTTTGCAAATGTGGGGTAAGCCTACTGACTGAAATCTCTTCACTGAGTCCAAGTCAGAATGTTTTATCTCTCATTTGATGAAGCTGAGCATGTCCACAAAGATCATCACCCTCACTTGGACCACAGTGGCTTTGCGTGTAGTGATGGACAGAGCCCAGAAGGTTCCTGGTTCTGGGGTGGCATTGCCTCTCTTCCTTATGGTTAAACTGATCACTCACCAGCTAGCAACTTCCCAAAATGGCTCATGGCTATCGATTAAGATTTAGCATGAGGTAGGAACCATTACCAGCAGAGTTTGGGGATGTAGCATCCCTGTTCCGAGAGACAGTTATGGTCTTTTGTTACTGGCTGGTTTTGGCCATTTGTGTCTGTCAGTGCCAGATAACAGCCTGTCCATGCTTAGTTTATTGAACAACTGCAGCCAGAGGTAACACAGCAATTCAGCTGTATGCCCAGGCCCTTATGTGTTTTCACGTTCCCCACAGCATCATTAAGACCATTAATTTATAATACTGTTTACATGAAAAGTGACAGTGCTTTAAACCAGGGGCTATAAAATTTGCTGTGGCTGTAGTCTCTGCAGGCTTTACAATAGAGCAGCACATGTGCTTTCTTACTTGGACTTTAAAAATTATTTTTGTGATTACTATCACTATCATTATTACTGTTACCTGTTATTATACAATTGCATGAGGACAGATACTACGACAACTAAGGCTCATGCGGAGCTCACAGTATGTGAGACACCCCAGTTCTGCTGGAAGAAAGGCAAAACAGCTCAAATGCCACTGGGAAGTCAGATTCCCTGCAGAAATCTCTGGCAAAGCACCCACTGCAGTGTTGCTTCCTTCCTGCAGTACAGTCGCAGGAGGAGTACACAGGGAACAACATGCTGCAGTGCGTAGTACGCTCATGATCAGATCAGTAAAGAGCAGCTGGACAACTGCTCCAGCAATGACTAAAAGATATCAGCAGACAATATCTGACTGCAGCTAGAAAACAGCTTTCAAATAGTTGGACTGATGAAACAATCAACCAGGTTGAAATAAGCTGGAAACTTCCTAGACAGTTTCTTGTACTAAGTGCTTGGCTTTGGGCGTGTGATAGACAGGGACAGTGGTTCAGTTTGCTGAGTGAGCATTTGCAGGGCTGTGTTCTCCATCTGTTCTCTTCCAGCTGATAGCAGGAATTAATCTCAGAAATGAATAGGTGGTCAGAGAGAAGGAATTAAGTTGCGTAGAGAGCACAAGGATCCACAGAATTCTGCTTGCCTTTCTTGTCTCCTTTTTCTTCATTTTTTGAAGGACAAATCCAGATTTTTTATTTTCCTGGAGAAGTCAACAAGTGCAGGATGGGTACTGACTGCTGAGACTCAAACAGTTGGCACAACTGGTTTGAAAGACACGTTGTCCTCTAATGCTGAGGGGCTAGTTCAGAAAGGAGCAAATAGCTAATGCAATTTCTTTCAATGTGCTAGTAGAATGAACACATCAAATGGCAAAAAGCCAGCTTATAAAAGCAATTATCATTGAATTTTTATTTTTCTTCCAGAGAAATGGTGGAAAATGGTGAAAACTTCATTGAAGTGCCACTGATTTTTGATTCTGTTGAAGAAGTGGATTTTTACACAGACTTTACATGTCTGGCCCAGAACAGCTATGGATACCAATTACTGCCAACAAGGGTCAAGCAGGAAGGTAACTAGTTTGACTGCTTATTTGGGTAATTGTTATCATTATTCTAATGCTGAATTATCATACAAACCTTTCATACTGTCAGATCTTGTATCATGGTGACTTACTGCCTGGTGAAAACCTGATTGCCTCCTTTACCTGTAGACTTTGAAATAACCTGTTCACAAAATACAGTTTTTGTGGGTCATTCAGTGACATTTTCTGCAGGGATAAGGATCTGTGTGGGTATATCTGTTCACTGGAGAGGGCTCCAGTTTAGATACACTCTGTGAAATGGTGGCTTCAGTGAGACTACTGGCAGACTCCCACTGGATGCAGCGGAGCCGAATCCCCTCCAGTTCTTCAACAAGTATGAAAAGAGACAATAGCACAATAGCAGAATAAAGATCACAGTGTTCCTTCTCCTCATGCACAGACTAACAAGAAGTGTAAATGATGATTGGAGGTGTTACTTTGGCTCCTGGTGATGGAAAGAGAAGCCTTAAGCTCAGTGCAATTAATGCTGCGGTGTGGTAGACTGCTGGCCAAGAACCAGCTGTAAAAACAATGTGAAGCAATGCTAATTGTTTCTTTGCATGACGTTGACGAATCACCCAAGCTTGCTCACACTGTCTTAGAAAGGCACATGAACATTTACAGTCTTCATTATGAGTTATAACTCATGACTCACTTCAGCATCCTTTGATGAGCGATTTGGACTCACTTTGCTAAATGATGTGCAGCCCTTGTCTTCCATGAGCTACACAGGAATTACTACAGAGGAAGCAATCCATGAACAAATATAGGCTGGAATAATCCAAAGCGTTCTGTACGAAGACTGGTGTCAGTAATTATCTGTATTTTGGGAAAAAGCTCTGAGTCCTGACTTGGTCGTTAGTAATTTATAAGCCACTCTATATGAGAAAATTAATTATGCAGCTTGAGGGTGGACCAGGAGATGCTTTTATGTCCTGCTTGGAGTGTCTCTCCTTTCACCAAATTAAGAGAAAGCACACAACCGCTCTGGGTAGGGGTTGGGAAGAGCCATGTGTGTGCAAAAGGACTGAACTTTACATTCTCACCCTCTGTTATTTTCCAGTTCTTTCTCCCATCTTCATAAAAAACTATTTCCCAGAGCACTCAATCAATAGACATCTTCCTTTCACTTCTTTTCCTGATCAGGGTGATCAACCCTGCTGGAAGGTTAATGTGCAGACATCCTTTTTTATTGTGTTTTCTCCTCCTCCTCCTTGAACGTAGAGAACTTGAGGGTTATTTTTTGAAAATATTCCATTTCTTTACTTTTCCAGCTGTTGGCTTGTCCTGGCACATTGCAGTGATTCCCATCACATTGGCCTGCGTGATCATGGGGGGGATATGCATACACAAGTGCTGGAAGCGGAGAGCCGATAAAGGATACACAACAGCAAAGGTTTAAAATTTGCGTTATTCTCCAGCCACCAACAGAACAAGAAATCATCCTGACTGTCCTTCACATGAGACACAGACAGACATTTCTGCTTTCCCAGCAGATGGATATATATCAGCTCGTTTCTTCTTCTCTGTCTTCTATGATCAGATGAAGTTTTAAGCTTTCATTTAATGATGCCTAGACACAAAAATACCCATACTTTGCATGGAACACAAATAACCATGGAAAGTGCCCTGGATATTAGAAGGGCAGGGAAAGGGAGGTGCTCTCAGCCTTTGTAATTCCAGTAGTCTTAATTTTTAAAGGAATCTGAAAGCAGAAGCTGAGAAAGCTTGCTACAGGAGGACAATTCCACACTGAAGTGAAAATGCAGTTTTCTTGTGCATCCAAACTTATTTTCCTTCAGTCTAAAAAGAGTAATTTTTTCCTCTTTTCGAGAGCCAGCGACAGTTGTCATGGCAACTGTAAATCTATGAACTTTTCCACAGAAAATATCATAGTTCTCTTTTGTAGCAGTTGTGTTATTCTCTGCTTAAACAGACTATTTCAGAATATGCCTCTCCAGAGATAATTACTTCAACATAACAGATAATTGTACACTGGAGAATTCAGTTCTGTTTATCTACCAATATCTCATAGCTAGGGATTCGTAGGCAGCTGTAACATGTTGTTATCTCTGCCAAGAAAAAAATTGGAGGGGTGTTTTAGTGTTTTGAGAGTTATTTGACTAATATAAAGTTTTATTCCTGGAAGCAATTGGACAGATTGCCAGTAATAATGTGCTTGCCCTTCTGTGACTCTTAGTTTTTCATGACTGGCCTGATTCTCCGCTCTGATACGAGTATAAAAGTCTGTCATAGATTCCCATAAACAGTGAGTCTGCACCAGTCTGAAGCTGGTGCAGCTTCAGGAACCTTCTGTCTTTTAAACTGAAGCATGCAAATCACTTACTCATGATGTAAAATGCTGTCTCTCAGGTTAATCTAACTGGATTCCACTCTTGACATAAATCAGAAGGGAGCAATAATCAGTGACCGTGCTGTACTCTGAGGATAAGAATAAGTAGAATTACTTGGTTACTTCTTCTTCCAAGAGATAAGACTTATGTTAGCTGAGAAATTGTTCCATCATATATCATTTGAATTATCTCAATCTGTATGGGAGGGGAAGAGATTCAGCCATAAGGTCTGCTTACAGACCCTTAACTGACACCTCTCACAGACACCAAAGATAAAGCTTTTTGTTCAGGTAAATCAGAGAGTTTTCTAAATCTGTAGATATTTAAAAAAAAAAAAAAAAAAAAAATCAAGGAAAATGCTGGCTCCAAAGAAGCAAATTGTAACATGAGGATGTCAGAACTACACGTGGATCCACAGACTAGGGACATGAATAACTTGCACTCATCTGGGACTGACCATAATCTAGTTCCTGTCCACCATAATTTACAGCTGCTTCAGAGTTTAGCCCAAGAAATATCTGGAAGGATTTTAAAGGCCAGGATGAGGCTTGAATTAAGAAACCCTTCAATCTATTAGCAAGAACCTTCACATTTTGTGAGATTTAAGCCACAGTCTTCCTTTAAATGTTCTGAATGTTTGCTGTGAAGATACAGGTACAGATATTAGATTTCTGACACAGTCTGAGTCAAAAGCAGCCAAAGAAGACCACTGGACTTACTCCGTCTGAGTGCAGGAAGATGATGATAAACAACACATATATTTTACAGACAGATGGAAAAAAGGTGGCTATAAGTATGGAAAGCAGTCAATCCACTTGGATATCTGTTCTTTGAAAGAAGAAAACTATAGATTAACTGACCGCTGCTGGAAGAAACTTCAAAAATGGTTTAGGTACATCAGGAATGCTCATTTTTATGAAGCAATTGCTAGTTGGGGAAGAAATTAGGTTTGCTAGTAACTGTAATCATTCCAAATGTGATTTGTTCTTCCTATCCATATGTATCCTCCAAGAGTAGTATGGTAACACATCTGGCTGGAGGCACAGGGTTGGCTTCACTGAGTTGTGGACAAGAAGCAGAACTTTTGGTATGTGAAGTATCAGTGCCACAAGAAAGTGAAATACCTCAGATGGTCCTCCAAACTACAGAAGGAGAAAGAAATGTGAATGTGAGATAAAAAATAGGTATACGGAGAATGGATGCTACATAGTCCGGGGCATCTTGAACACAAGGGGAATGTAAAGAAACAAAGGTTTATCTTTTATGAAGTAATACTTGCTTCTCTGACTACAGGCATAGTAATATTCTGCAGGCTTTCACCATAGGAAGACTCGTTCAAGCAAACTACATAGTGTAAATATTTTACGGGTAGTCTTGAACAAGAGACCTACACAATGTAAATGTTTTACATAGATTTGTTTTGTTATAAACAAGTGTATCATGGTCTGTATTGGTTTTGAAAATGTTGTGTGAAAAATGGACAAAAAAAATAAAACCCAAACTGAAATGCTGGTGTGTGAGTTGGGTGGGGAGGAAGCTCTGAGATGGCTCTTTGGGGGTGTTAGCTCTTTCCAGGGAAGGTTTGATTTTTCCAGCTCTCTGCTGCAGAGGGACTTGTCCACTTGGGGCACAAGAGACTGGCTCTGTGGGGCTGCCGGATGAGCAGCCTTCAGTCTTCCAGCTGCTTCTGCTCTCACCCTGGGGCAGTGCCTCATCTCACCAAAGGGGAGCGAATCCTGATGGGCCAAGCTCCCTTCCTGACTGCCCTCACGCTCATGGCTGTCCTTACTCTGCAGTCCCCTGAGCATTTTGGCTCACTCTGGGCACCTGGTATCTCTTTCTGCCTGCCAGCTGTTGAAGAAGTATTGTGCGCCTCCACTGACTTCTATTGCGAGACTTCTGGAATGGTAAGTTAACACAGATCATCGCTGTGGGGATATGAATTGAGCATGTGCTCCCCATACAGGGAGATCTGGCTTATTCACCTTCCCAAAGGCAAGTTTTTTGTCTCTTCCTTTTTTTCAGTCAAAATTGAAGAGCACCCGTGGTCACTTTACTTTAGGTAGGTCTACCCCAGTAAGTCCAGTCACTGACCTGGATGCATTTTGAGGGGAAGATGTCCTGAATCTCAAGGCAGATTGCGACTGAGGATTTACTTGTACTGGTTTATAATCAGACCTGGAAAGAAATACAGTATCAGGGAACACCACCTCACATCAAAGATTCAGGGCTCTACATCACAATATCACAGTTTCTATTGAGAAAAATTAATGAGGTAAGGAGGATGGGGCCACTGCATTCCTACATGTGGATTTATAGCATTTGCCAGAGAGCTCATCTGTCTGCAACAACTTCAGAGGCAAACCTACAGAGGGGAAGAGGCTGGTGTCCCATGGTCTTGGCATGAATTAGCATCCAGGACAGAGGCTGCTCCTGCAGAAGTAGTTCTTTTCCAGCAACATAGAAGTATAGAATCACAGACTGGTTTGGGTTGGAAGGGACCTTAAAGATCATCCAGTTCCAACCCCCTTGCCATGGGCAGGGATACCGCACACTAAACCAGGTTGTTTAAAGCCCCATCCAACCTGGCCTTGAACACTGCCAGGGATGGGACAGCCGCAGCTTCTTGGGACAAGAGGTGTTCAATTAACATCTATTTTCTTGTTTTGCTCAGCGTATGTGACCTTATGTCAGCTATTGGTGAGGCACTGCAATGGGCTGCCTGGGGAAGTTGTGAATGCTCCATCCCTGGCAGTGTTCAAGGCCAGGTTGGACATAGCCTTGGGTGATATGGTTTAGTGGGAGGTGTCACTGCCTATGGCAGGGGGGTTGGAACTAGATGATCTTAAGGTCCTTTCCAACCCTCACTATTCTATGATTCTATGATTCATCTAAATAGGCAGTATAACTAATATTTGATGAGAGTACCGCCTAAAAAAAAGTGAACATGGAATTTGGAGAGCGCCAAATAATTGAATCTACTGGTTCCCAAACAAAACTCTTAAATAAATGTGGGAGAAAATGGCAATAAGAACTGGATCCACACACAGGGCTGGTCATGGCAGATCAAGATAAGAAGGTAAGTTTCAAACAAATTTATTCTAGGAGCTGGAGAGGGAAGGTATGTATGCAGGAGGGCAAGAAACATGAGGAATACCATTGCCAGGAATAATGCTTTAAGTATGAAAATAGCTGATGAAAGCGTTTGATGATTATTCTGACTCAAGTCTGCAAAGCAAAAGGCCTAGAAGAGCAAAACAAAGTAAGGAATAGGTCTTCAGTTTTGGAACTGAGAACTCTCTGTCCACGTTGTAACCTCAGAGCTGCTAAATATAGCCTAGGGTGGGGTACTTCTCATGCAGCCTTCACTCAGCCAAAAGGAATACAGCCGGTCCAAGCTAGCCCTTGGTGTTTCCTCTCCATTCAGTGGAAAAAGAGTTATCTCCAGTGCCTAAACTAAATGGGATGAATTTCCCTCTAGAGATGCCTGTCTTTTTCCACCAGTTTAAGACAAAGTGAGACTAATCCATCCTGGATTACAGGAACAATTGTTTGTGGACCACTGGATTTCAGGTTTTCAGAGAGGTTATAAAAAGAAACAGGCTGAAGACCAACAAAATCCTTTTCCTAGGTGAAGCTGCTGGTCTTTCTTGGGAAATGGCTGTAATGCTGGCAGTTTCTTGGGCAGAGAAAGGACAGAGGCTCATGCTAAGTTAAAGTACCATAAGAGGTTGGGGGGCAGGTACAAAGGTATGTATTACGGAATCCCACAAAAGAGGCAGGCTGAAAATACCTGGTTGATGCCCTAGGAAAACATTTGTGTCCCATGGACCATGTGGCCATGAAGTGTCACAGCTATTACAGAAAGAGAAGAAAGAGCTGCTGTATGTATACAGCTGAAGTACACAGAGCCTCCCCAGGACTAGGAGGAAGTCTGTGAGCTGGGGTGTCTCAGACAGGTGTGGGGCAGGGGGGGCTGCCAGCCCTTTCACAGCACTCGGCCAGCTTAGCTTCCACTGCATCCAGGCACTATTAGGCAACAGAAGTGGAAAGGAAAAAATACTGCTATGTACAAATGAAATATCGTAACACCAGCCTGCTACTAGTGGACAAACAGGCTGTTGATAAGAAAACCACTAAAAGCATATATAACTTGTTAGTCTGCTTTAGTGTGTTCATTGCACTGAAAATTATAGGCTGTCTCATCTTGTACATTAGCTAGTATATCTGATGTAAAGAGCTTAATAAAGCAGATGAAATATAGCACCAGTCAATTTTTCAAGAATTACGTGTCAGTATCTTCCATGCATCTAATAATAACAGGGAAGCTTTTAAAAACTCACATAGATCCAAGCTCAGTTGTTAGAACCTGCAATATTTATCCATTACTGAATCTTCAATTGCAAAGTGTTGTTTGGCTCACATAGCTGTGTGTCCCTCCTGGCAGTTTTAGGTTTCTACACTGGCCTAATTGTCTCAGAATCTGACGACAGCTATAGGTATACACAGCAAACTCCTTTGTAGTGTGTTGAAACAGTAAATGCCTCAGTCCTGGCGCAAAGCGAAGGTCCTCTCTTTCTCATTCTCTTTACTGGCTTGTCACCTGTTGGTCAATACTAAAGGCACATCACTTATATGTACTTTAATTTCATAGATATGCATCAATTACTTTGTGGATAATGAGGCATTAGCCTCATATGTGAGAGAGGGCGTTTCGGTCTCACAGGGTTTGAATGCTGCTATTTGTTTGAAACCTTAGATATCCTGTTTTGCCTTGCTTATAGAGGATTTAGCTCTCTGCTAAGCTGTGGGATAAATGAATCATCCTGTTTGCTTGTTTTGGCTCCCAAATATGCTTTGTCATAAGTGCTAGAGAGGCCAGACTGTGACTGGAAAATAGTTAATACTATGTTTGTTTACTTGCAGAAAAAAACTCTCAAAGTAACTTGCGGTTTTCAAGTTGTGGACACAGCTGAACAAAATTATTAGAGGGTGTAATTACATGTACCCTCAATATGTTGCTACCACTCTTTTCCTTTTTACTGGAACTTGCAATAGCTGCTCTCCAGCTTATTTGAGAACTCTCCAGGGGAGACAGGAGACAAGCCACAACAATGGTTTCTCAGCTCTTGTCATAACCAGGATAGCCACCTGAATAGCTTGTGGATGATAGAGAGTAGGGTCTCTTCTTCTGAGTAGAGAAGAGGAGAAACAGATGACCTGCCTTTGCCCACAGCTGATGGTAGTTTACCTGCTGAATATAAGCCAGCAAAATGCAGGAGGAAGCACAGTAAAGATCAGAGCTTCATGTTCCCTCTAAGAGTGATAGAGCTGTATAGTTGATTGCTTCTTGTTAAGAATGTATTTATTTATTACTGCATGGTTGTGGTGCCATTAAGGTAATATGGATTGCGTGGAAGAATGTAAGGATGAATGGGAGAGGGTGGCTTCACATGGGACGAGCTGTGAAGTGCTGCAAGAGCACCTGGAGAATAGAGAACTTGTGAGAACAGGCACTATGAGCTTAGCTTCTGTCTGGAAAGGAAGAGGCAGGCCATGGTAGCTGCCTGTAAGCACATACAGTAGGAGAGTGAAAAAACAAGGACATGTAGTTATTTCCACTTATAAAGGAGGTTGGGATGAAAAATGCATAATCAAAATTAAGTTGGCCACTAATCATTGCAGCAGTGAGGTCCTGAAAGAGTTTCTTAGCAGGACTGATGAGTAGGAAAAGAAATCACTTTTAAAGCAGAGCTAGGTACAGCTATGAAAGGGATTTGATGTGTGTGACAGCAGGGGGTCTTCCTGCAGGGCTGCATTATGTCCTCTGGCTTTGTGCTTTTTATTTCCAATGAAAAAGGGCCAGACAGCTGAAGATAAAGAATGCCATGTTTAATTATTGAATTATTGTGTTTATCCTGAAGATAATTAACATGTTTATCATGAAGATAAAAAATGCCAGTTTAATTATTGTGTTGTTATTATTTCCTCAGTTAAATCTCCAGTGCCCATATTTACAGCTCTTTCAAGCATTTAAGGGCTGGAAGATCAAAAGAATTAAACACTGAACACAATTCCTGGATATGTCTTTGTAGACATGTCCAAAGTCCTAATCTGCTTTCAACTCTGCTGGGAGATGCCAGTTAACCCTGGAAAATAGCCCTTAATGAGACTTGGCTTTCCTCATGGAGGGAGTGATCCAGTCTGTAAACGCAAGTGTGTTGTAAGAGATGGTTAGCTGTTGGTATGACCCAAGTGCCTTTGTTATGCAGCAAAGAGGAGAAGAAGGCCCTTAAATGCCGCTCTGTTCTTTTTAACCTACAGTGTTGGAGGATGGAAGTCTCTGTTGGGAATATCCGGTCACCAGAAACAAGGAGCAAAGAACGCAGTAATGACAAGTAGCAGTGGTACTCTTCCCAGCCTTGGAAGAGTACTTTAGGACATAGAAACCAGCTGCTGAAAGACAAATGGGGGCTTGACAGAAGCACTTTAGAGTTTATGGGATAACTTTTCAGGGTTATTGCCTGTGCCTGGATGTTGTGGGGTTTTAACTTTAATTATAAAAGAAGAATGCTGATTTACCAAAGTGCAATCCTCTCACCCCCTGTTAAATCACTAACTCAAGTTTTTCATCAACTGTCTACCTAGTAAGGGACACACTGGTTATGCAGAGGCAGCCTATATACACTGTGCATATGTCAGCAACCAATTTATAGTTTAGTGCATTTGATTTAGTGCTTGTAACATTTAGCATTTCAGTTCATTCTGTTTGGTTTTGATTAAGAAAACTAATTAAATCCTGCTTTTACAATGATTTTTAAAAGTGGATCATGGGGCTTCAGTCTTGTTATTCTGAAAACTGAATTATGATGATGCAGTGCTTTTGAACATGCTGCATCTTTTTGCACAGGCAAGCCATAATTTACAGAGATTATCCTTGGTCCTAGGCCTCTCCAGCCAGTTGGTCCAGTTTCAGCACTTCCTGTTTTTCCATCTTTATTTTGTTATGCTTGTAGCATGTATTTCAGCAAAGAGACCACCTGTACAATGAGCCTACTCAGGGTGATGGGATGGATTCATTTTATTCAGCTGTGCACCTCAGTGTTGCAAATCCATGCATAGGGGTGATGAAGCCTCGCTCTCTGCATGGATATTATCCCCATTTAACCACCTTCCACTGAGGAACAACTATTCAGAAAAACACTAGAAGCAGGCTTATGGGTTGTTTGAGTATGGAGATGGTGATTCTTCCTCCTGCTTATGGGTTGTTTTTCAGTATGGAGATGGTGACAAAGCACGAAGAGACCAGTCCCAGTGCAGCTCACCTGTGAGCAGTAGTCCTTCTGCTTCCTCTCTTCCCAGGGCATCTTGTTGATGGAAGGGTCAAGATGGAAGAAGGGGAGAAAGAAACCTCCACTGCATCTTCTCACATCTTTCCTTTTCTTCTGCTCTGTCAGAGCAGGGGGGGGGGCACATTGTGGGACCCAACTGCCTGCATGGGGAGTAAAACCAAACAGTGCAATCTGCACAGTGAATGGGTAGAGACCTGAGTGAAGATGCTGAGTCTTAAAGTTTTGGTGTGGTGCAGACAGGACCTCATAGGTCAAGCCCTGGCAGCCTTGCAGACTCTCTCTTCAGCTCTTTGGAGCCCCTGGGTTTCTGGTTATTCAGTTTTTCTCTTCAAAACAAAGCATTTTGCTCAGTCATTGAAAGAATCGCTAGAGGAGAAAAAGGTTTAAAAACAAGTGGCCTGCTGACATAGGTATATTGTGCCATAATATCACTGTAGCCTGAAACAAATAGGCTTTTATTCTGGGAGGAACACAACTCTCCCACCTTCCATTCTCCTAAATTCTACTCCTCCAAGTGGCCAGGGCACCCTGCCTGTCCTCCAGGCCCCATCTCTTGTGCTACATCCTGTGAGAAACAGGAAAGCCCTGTTACTACAGTGGCACATTTCTATCTCCATGGCACAGCCCTATCCATTTCAGGCCATTTTCTCTGGTCAGCCAAAGTCCCAGCTGATGTCAAGCCTGGTTGTTCCTTTTCCTGTATAGGTATTTGTATGCAGTTACTTTGATTTCAGTTCCTAATGTAGGGATGTTTTCCTCAGGGCTGAGGCATTCAGATTAGCTCATGAGGTGGGAGCCTTTGTCTCCTTGCTATATAACTAACATGAAATTGGGCACATAATTAACTTTGTAGATATCAACCAAAATCTGTCACGAACTTGTTCAGCCTATCCATGTGAGCCAGGTAAAGCTCTGATGCATAAGATCAGAGACCATAAAGTGTTACAATAGAACAATGTGAGGCATTTTAATGTTGGTTTGGGGTTGTTTTTTTCTTTTTTAATGCAGATGTTGATAGCATTGTATTATCAAACTTCTGCATTTCTCATGTCTTTTAAACATTGTAAGAGCGATGACTCCAGGTTCATGTGAGAGAGAGAAATTTAGGTCATGAAATAAATATCAGGTTCCGAATGAAACACAGTAGGTTGTTAAGAAGCGACTAATATAGTTGCAGCTTTTTTGACTTGGTCTGGACTTGTGCTTTTAGGACAACTAGTCAATGTGTGCACGTTTTGGCTGAAGAAAGGGACAATTTCAGAGTTAGCACAGTTCATTTTGCTGCATGTGATTTGTTTGCTCACTTTCTGAACTTTTTTCTTGCATTCAAAATTCATTGGCATTGATTACATTTAAATTCACGAGCATGGCAGAATAGACTAAGCCTAGCAGTAAAGCTTGGATATTTTAGTCTGGCATGCCATTAGCCTGAGGGACATATGCTTCCCTCTGAAGTAGTTTAGACATTTGCAACTCGCTGTTCAATAGCTTAATACATTCTTTAAAAAAGAACAACTAATGAAGTTGTTTGTTGTGCTCTCACAAGCTCTGGAGAGCATTCCAGAACGTCACAAATGCCTGTGTTTCTTGAACCAACTGCCTGGACCTTGTGGCTCTCCATAGGTTAAAGCAGGGTCTCAGAAGATATTTTTCAGACCTACATTTGCTCTATGGGTTTGTGGAACTACTTCCTATACCTCTCAGGGAATATATACAAATGCAGGATGAAAGGAAAGAAAGATGTCCAACAGTTCTAATGGTCAGCTAGATGAAACTTGTGAAAACTTTCCTGTATGTTTTGGGGTTGCTTTTTTGTTGACACCACAGTAACTCTGATTATATACTACTGCATAACAATAAAGGAAAAAAACCTCAGGAAAGCTTTCTTAATGTACTCAGAGCTATTGCTGATCTGCAATTACTTTATGTTTATCAGGGACATTAAAAACGAGGCATCCAGTCAGCAATCCATGCAGCTAACTTTATTTGACCAGTATATTCGAAGTTTAATTGCTGCATCATTTGCAAGAAATGCTTGCAAATGCAAGAAATTGCAAGACAACCCTCTGGTTGTCAAAGGGTGGACACAGCATTTGTAATAATCACCCGCGTGTGTTTGTTTTAAGTGGCTTGTTTGTCATTCCACAGGAGCTTTATGGCAGAGCTAAAGATGAAATCTGATCCTCAAAGGCAACATTCACATCCTTAAAAAAACCCCAGCATTCTTCTCTTTCTTTTTCTCTAACCCCTGCTTCAACCCTTACCAGCTTCCTGCTTTTGCAGTGAGCAAGAAAGGAATCCTACCATGAACAACCCTGATGGATTCAGTTCCATAGCTTGGTCCATACTGTGTTCTGCAAGGTGGAGAAAAGAATGCAAAGCATCATAGAATCATAGAATAGTTAGGGTTGGAAAGGACCTTAAGATCATCTGGTTCCAACCCCCCTGCCATAGGCATATCACCCAAGGCTATGTCCAACCTGGCCTTGAACACCACCAGCAATGGAGCATTCACAACTTCCCTGGGCAACCCATTCCAGTCCCTCACCACCCTTACATTAAAGAATTTCTTCCTCATATCCAATCTAAGCCTCCAAAGAGTGTAACTTAATGTGTCTGAATCCTCAGTTTTTACATTGGCTAATTTCAGAAGACTTGACTTTGCAATCTTATTTATGTTCTTCAAACACTTTGTGTGAGAATATTTCCCTAAAATAGTTTTTTGTTTATTTAAATCACAATGGTATGTTGAATGTTAGTCAAGACAGGCCCATCTGGAGTCAAAGAAATGGAAGATGTCAATTAGAGAAATAGCACTGCAGTGGATATAACACATTTGTTATGGGTGGACATAGAAAAAGACTGCTATTCAAAATAAGGGATTGTGGTGTTATTTCTGCTGTTTGCCTCTTGCGTGACCACTTCTTCCATCGATCCAGACCCTTCCTTTACTGTTCATGACTCCCTGCCTCTGTGCTCTTCTGACTGTACCCAGTCTCAGCCTCCACCCTGACATTTTTCACATCTCTCCTTCCTGTTTTTTGGGCTAGCTGTCTCTTGCAGTTTGGCTACGAGGAGATAAAATATGAAATCATACCATATGTTCTCATTCAGTATGTCTGTACTCCTTTCCTGTCATCATTTGAGAAGGAAAGATTTTCCACAAACATCTGCCAGCTGATGACTGCTTAAACTGGAATAAAGCTCCTTGGTTACCATAAAGATGTACTTTTCCTTCCTTGCAGGAGAACAAACCTACATTTTTTCTAGGAAAAGTGTAAGCTAATACCTAAGGTCACTGGGTTCTTGAGCTGCTTTTCTCAGAAACTTCTAAGATCTTTGTGTCTTAACTTGCATTCCTCCAAACTGCATATACACCATGTCTCTGCACATATAAAAAGGAGAGATTGCGTTTGGCTTTGAAATGTGCTACCTCATCCACATCTCAAGACGGCAGTCATCTGTCATTATCTGTTTTGACTTGTACAATGCAACCAGACCTATAGACTGAAATCCTATCTTTTTCTTCAAATGTGAACTTTGATTCCCTGAAATTGCAGTGTGTCTAAGTTGTGCACATCCTGTACCTTGGTCTGTAGATCCAAGACAACAACTCCACCTCCTGATTTTGAGCGTTTTCTAGACCTCCAGGTCTAATTCTATGTGGCCTGAAGATTTCCCAAGTGCCTACAGTTGGATGCTGATATGTGTACAAGAGTGCATGTTGTAGAGTGATGTGCTATTAGAGCTGTGATGTGCTACTAGAGCTGCGCTGATTTTCAGACTTCTTCCAAGAGACACTCTTCTACTAATGTGCAGCCTGAAAAGCTGGATTTTAACATGGCCATGGGTGTTAGTGTCTCCTGCCTTTAGAATTGTAGAACCATAGAATAGTTAGGGTTGGAAAAGACCTTAAGATCATCTAGTTGCAGCCCCCCTGCCATGCGCAGGAACACCTCCTGCTAAACCGTGGACCTCCTCTGGACTTCTTCCAACAGTTCCATGTCCTTTTTATGTTGAGGACACCAGAACTGTACACAGTACTCCAAGTGAGGTCTCACGAGAG
>JAOEHY010033865.1:0-12020 GCA_025447955.1 Psilopsiagon aurifrons
TGTTCTTATCTCAACCTGTGGGAGTTGCATTCTTTCGATTCTCCTTCCCATCCCTCCAGGAGCAGAGGGAATTAAAAAAAAGGGGGAAGTGAGTGAACAAACTCTGTGGCTGATTTACGGCCTAAATCACAGCATCTCTAATTATACTGTTGAGGAGGGAACAGTTAGAGAAGACAAACAGAACTGATTCTGAAGCAGTCTGCTTTTACTTTCTAACCCATCTGTCCTCCTCTTTTCCTCACTTTTGCCCCATTTCTGTGATCTGCTCCCTAAAGAGCTGATGGCAAAAGGCTTTTTATTCTTCCAGTTTGTTTGAGCTGTTTTCCTGCTAGTTCACTGAGAGGAATCAGCTCCCCGAGTTACAGCAATGATAATGTATTAAACAGTACCAGGAAACACTCCAAGGCCCTGGAACTGGATTGTTTATGCTGTCTACAGTAAATTATTATAATGACCCTGGTATGTTTTTGGCCCAGGTTAACTACTTCTCTTCCAACAGTTTGTAGGAACAGCTGCAAAATCATCACGGACCACAAACCATTCCCCATAGACAGCTTGTATATGGCCACCAAACACTTGGAATATCAAGAGTTCAGTGGATAGGGAGGATGCTGTTCCTTGCCAGCTTGCCTTAGTGTCTGAGTATGGTCCTGGCCAAACATCATCTATCAGGAAACATGGAGCCGAAGGGACAAAGGTGCCTGAGATTGGTGCAAGAGGAGGGAAGGAGTGAGCAGATAAGAGTGAGCAACAAGAAAAGCTATTGAAGAAGAAACAAGCCTATTTCTCTCAACAGCAGTAAGCTGTTACACAGGCTTATCCTGTCTCATATAACTGTATCCCAGTAGATACACAGTTTTGTTTCTCAGCTAATATCAGTACCAGTTGCTGCAGACTGCAACAAATACGTTGGTCAGCTAGTGCAGCGTCAGTCACTGCATGAAGGTGAAAAAGCTGGTTTTCTTTCCTTCCTTCCAAGGCTGTGGCATTGTGTTGTCACAAAGTGACCAGTGGTTTATCATTAGGGACACAAGAACCATGTAAACTGTTGTAAAATGCTATATAAATGGCCATAAAAAGTGTTGAAAGTTTGAAGAGTCATGGAATCTTGGATCTACCAATTTGCCTTGAAACAGGGAATAGGTAACTTGGATGCAGTATTCATTAGGAAGACCAGGCCATATGTCAGCTATTTCAGCATTTAATTGACCCAAAAAAACCCAAAACAAAAACTGAGAAAGGAATTTGCCATAATAGCTGTCATTAACCAGACACTCAGCCTACTCATTGCATTAATGGAGTTGAATGGCTTAAGTTTACAACTGGAGGAATTGAAAGGTAAGAAACCCAAAGCCATTATTTCATTCTTTCCCTCACTTATAATAAGAATTAGAGGTAAAATGCAAGGGAAACTGCTGTTAATTGGATCGAAGACAAAAGGGCTTTTTTTTTTTCTCATAGTTTTTGCTTTTAACTTCTATTACCTCACTGATACAGCATGTGGACTCCTTGCTCTCTCCTCAAAAAGGTTTCAGCACAGCTGATGGTGAAGGGAGTTAAAGTGGAAGAATTTAAACAAGAGTGTTGTCAGATACAGTATTTTATGCTTATCTTTGGCTAGAGGATGTTAAGGAAAGACTGTGTCTGGTCTTTCTCTTATGATATATTTATCTTTGTTATCCTTCTCTGGGTGAATCTTGATCCCACAGATTATAACCATACTGCCAAATAAATAAATAACTTTCAGAGACTAGCCCCTTGCTCTGATTCTTAGTGGTATCAATTGATGCAAATCCCACCGCTTAGGACCCCAGTAGAACAGATTCTTGGAATGTTGGCAAGACCTATCTTGTTTTGTGCTAGCGGGATGCAGTCTAGCAGATGGACAGTGTGGTAAAGTGCTTGAACTCACTTCCTGTCCCTCTTAGCAGTGCAGATGCAGTCAGAGCAAACATGACAGAGCATCTGGAGAGAAAAGATTGGATCAAGGAAACTTAGCACGATGAGAACTTTCTGTGCCAGTTTCTCAGCTAATAGCTAAGGAAACATGTTCCGAAGTTGCACTCTCTTGCCTAGGTTTAGGCTTAGGATTAGCTCAGGACTTCCTGACAGGGAAATTACCTCACAAGGACCTTGGCTTGAGCATCTGATTCTAGAATGGAAATTAAAAAGAAAAAAAAAAATCCAGCTAAATAAATAACAAGCATTTAAACTAGGATGTTTGCATCAGTTATCCTATAAAACAACAAAACCAGGCATTTCAAAAAGACAATTTAGTTGAATTACTTCCTTCTAAGTGCTCCATACTTCATACACTCTCCCCATAAATCTGTAGACAAAACCTTGTTTAAAACTGCCCTTTACTTGATTGTTTTATTTAATACCCTGTCTTTGATTGTTCATTAATTGTTCACATTTCCCTCCTCCTCCTTTTTCATTTGAGGCGCAGTGGTCGCTCAGGTGAAGACAAACAAAAAAAGCCAATTATCCATTAACAGGTTATAATCTTATGAAGTTATTTTTTGTCCTGTCATGCCGTGTGCTAGCAAAGCTTAGATGCCTTATGTCATCCCCAGAAATCATGAGGAGGAAGTAGAAGCCAAGAGTTGGTACTCACCAGGGATATAAAGGTGCTCTAAACCTGTCATAATCAACTGCTCCAAATAAAGATCCATCTGCTTTGCATCAGTAATGTGGTGAGAAACAGCTGGAGGATCTCTGTGGATCTGTCCCCAGATATCTATAAGGGTCCTATTTCCTCTTTATGCTGTCATACTGCCTAGTTCAGCTGGCACAGTTCCCACCTGACCTGGACATCTTTGAAGTGCTGTCAGTACTATTAATTCACCTCTGCAATCATTATTGTCTTTTCCCTGTACTTTCACCACCCTTGCTCTTTATTTTCATTTTAATTTTCCTGGGGTAGGTCTCAGTTCTTCCTCTTCTCCTCATATTATTGTATATCAACCCCATATAGTAGCAATCAAGCATCCATTTACTTTTATCCACTGGGAAAACCTATGTTTTCTACCACTTCTATTGCTTCTACCTGTGTCTTTTTCAAGGGTAACAAGTATAGTTATCTAAGTCTGCATTACACCCAGCTATGCCAAATCAGTGCAAGTGGTGCCTCAAACTTAAATTAAGTTTGATTGGATTAAATCTGAGGAGCTAAGTTTTTTTCCACAGAACTCCATGAACTCCAGTAAGAAGTTGTTTCAGAGGGGACTCATCCAAAAAGGAAGCAATAAGGATAAAGTACTTTGGTATGAAAATCTAACAGTTAATGAAGGCTGCTTAAGAATACAGGAAAAAAGAAAACTAGCCTTAGGTCTTTCTGACCTAACATGAGGACCTCCAAACCCCAATTTGACTAGCTTTCATACACCCATTATGAGCTTTGAGTTGTTATCGCAGGCAGCCACAGAACTAACTGGCCTTTTTGTTGTTCTGCCTATATCCCAGTTGTGCCTCTGGTTTGCTCTTCTACAGCCTCAATACTCTTCCAGCAATGCACCTCAAGTAAAGGGAGTCAATAGGAACAGCAGAATCAAGGAAAATCTATTCCTTCATAACCATTTTGTATTTTGCTACTTGATTTTGTCTTGTATGAGATGAGAATCTTCACACACCAGTTTCAGCCATGCTTCTGCTGGTAGCAGTAGGCAGCAGCGAAGCATGTGGCAGATGTAGTCAGGAGTCTCTGACAGAGACATGATTTTTTGTAATAGCTCTTGATGCATTAGAATGGAGATTCCATGCTGAAGTTTAGGAGGGACTGTAGAAATACATACTGACATCCTCATAAGAATCCATAGCCTAAATGCCGTATTTTACAGTAATCACATTATTTACTTTCTGGTAAACTGCGAAATAAATCCTCCCTCCTGGAGTCATTAGCCGCCAAAGAAAGCTTGAGCCCCTCACATGTCAAAGAAGGTTAGTATGAAAAGCATGAAAGGAATATATCAATATTCTTTAAACGAGGCACTCATGGCACAGAGAATTTATTTTCCAAACAAATCATTTACTTTCAAAATAACTTCCAAGCTAATCTGTTTGCAGTACTTTGAAAATATGTCAGTGGTCTCATTCACCTTTCAGAACTTTGTATGCTTAGAACCATTCTGCCATTCACAACTGTCTATTCCAAAGGACGCATTTTACTTACAACACAATCCACACAGATTCCGTGTCTCTTTGAACATTTGCCCCTAAAATGAATCAATTGAAAGTAATGAATGCACTGCACTGTGGCCATAGGAAGATAGGCAAAAGTTGCTTAAAATTGTTTTATAAAGTTAATCTGCTCTTAAGCATCACAGGCAAAGTCTGCATTGCACTTACATTTAAAATTGTTTATATATGGTTGGGTTCCATTATCTCTAAATGAGGTGAGTTCCTCTCGGGTCATGATCTGTTTCTTGTTATTAGTTGGCATGTTCCACTGTGTATGCAAGATAAAGTGTATTTGATATTCCATCTTTTTGTTTAAATTTTCTGAGGTTGAAAGATAACAGAAAGTGATTTTTCTTCCACTCTAAGGGCTATCATACCAAATACTTTGAGAAATTATTAAGATCCCTTATTTTTTCTTTATGTAGTACGCACATCTCAAGAAATACAGATTTTGGATGCCACATATGAGAGTCCTGCTGATTCAGCATTTAATATTTAGAGTGCCTGAAAGATAGAGGCTCTCAGGACAGATGTAAAAAAAGGTGGTTTTTTTCCTACTGCAAAGCATCATCATGTCTGCTTTATCATACTTTTATCCTCACTGTAGAGGCAAAAGCCTTTACATAAGGGAATATGTTGGGTGGAAACCAGCCTTTGCACACCTTGTCACTCCAGATGTGCATCCCATCCTTTTCCACTGTGCTGGCCAAATGATTAAATAAGCCTTTGGTAGCTGGATAAAAAGCATGTCTGGTTGAAAACTAACCCAAAGTCAGATTGGGGAGCTATCAAACTGTCCATGAAGTTCAGCAGTTGCTGGCATAGAAGGGTGATGATATGTGGCCAGTGTTAAGGGAAAGGCAGTGATCTTTATCATAGCTGCAGTGGGGACGTGTTAACCCAAAGTGATTGTAACATTATACCCTATGGTCAGCTGTTTGGAGGCAGGAGAGCTATTAATCTTTTAACATTAAAATATGACAGCTGTAATACAAGAAGGAATTTAAGGCCTCATTAAACATGTAATTATTATAATGCAGCTAGTGACTGCTCTAATACTTTGGTTTTCCAATGAAATACGAACAATTACTACCTGCAAGATTGCAGCAGTACCTACAGCTGACCAAACTAGACAGTAATTTGAGCTCATACCATGCTGCCCAAAATGTATGCTCAAAACCATTTTGAAGGTAGCCCTGATAAATGAGACTACAGCATTCCTCAGCTTCTAATCATACAGGGACAATGCCCCAAAAACACTGCATCTCCTGTGTTCCACATGTCTTGCTGCTCAGCAAAATCCACAGCTCTAATGTTTGGCTAGGTTGCTTGTACAGCATAAAACAATTTTCTAGAGGAACTAAGCATCTAAACTATCATATTGACCAGAAAATGAATACTTGGATGAAAGGAAAAACTTGTATTCTATAACTCTTATTAAGTTAAATACTGACCTATGTTTGGGATTTTGTGTCATGAAACTTTTCCAAGACCTCTTTACACATCTATTCAGCAGTTTAGAGAACATTTATGTTGACTTCAATGCTCCCGAAAGCCTAATTTTCACTAGGTATGTGAAGAAATACAAATGAAGTTTTCTTTTGTGCCTTCTTCTAGCTCTGATTTCTGGCAGGAAGGTCTGATCCTGGTGTTTTCAGCGAGCCAGGACTGAGGTTTTCTCACCTATTGTATATATTCCACTTAGTAAAAATTGCCTCACTGGAGTAAGCACTCTTAAGCAGATCATCCTGTTGCCGGTTGAGTTTCCCCATTGCTAGGTTCCAGAGTCATTCTCAGTGTGCCTTTGGCGCATTGCAAATTTAACGTTGCCAAGTATATAAAACCAGTTTCAGCAGAATAAAGAAACCCTGTTTCTTCCCTACCCATCAACACTCAAAACCATGATTGTTTAAAATTTTGTCTAAAAATTGATGTCTAAAAATTGTTTGTTCATAAATTTTATAGATCAGTCTTTGCAGATCAACTCATGCACAAGTTGTGAGGAATAGCACCTCATAAAGCTCAGATAAATACTCCAGTGAGCCAGTTATTAAGTAAAGAAGAGAATGAAGACCAGATACTTTTTCACAGACTGGTTTCTGTACTAAACATAATGTAGAATACGAGCAGATAGCAAGTGAGATCTGCCTATCAAAGACAGCTGTGAGATACATACTTTGGGTATGCCCTGGGATACAAGGATGGGCTATGTGCCTAGATGCCTTGCATTCCCGAGAAAAGACATTCCAGCAAGCTCAGAAAGGCAGATATATAATAGGCATCTGGAGAGTGAGGCAACTGCTCAGGTATGGAAATTGAGAATTTTGAAACTGAAACTGTTGTAAGCTCTGAATCTTCTTGTGGATCTAGGGTTTTGCATCATATTGTAATTATCCTACTAGGTAATAGGGTTTTTTTTACATTCCAGTTGGAGTGGCTTTCATTTTAGAGGTGCAACTCTCCACATTTGGTACCCTTCACTTCAGCATTTCACTGGAGGTTTTCTTTCTGCTTCTATCTCACATCTGCTCAGAAGCATCTTTTAGAGGAACTCCAGAGAAACAGATATCTGATGAATTTTTAACCTTAGTTCCTTTTTGGCAAATTTCTTCTTCACTTCCTTGGGGAACACAATATCCTCATGGGTGAACTCACTGTTCACAGAACTCACTGTTCACAAAACTCACTTTAATAGGCCTGATGATCTAATGGCTTATTTTGGAGGCAGAGTAGACTTAACAAGGCCTATAAATGATGGACTTAAAATAAGCAATTGGGTCAGGATGTATAGAAAAGCTATTGCATAGAGCTGAACATTCTGAACACTTAAGAACTGTGTAGTTACCTTCTAATATACCAGCTCTTTGGCTTTTCCTACTACCAGAAGCATCAGTTGTCGCCAGAGAGAGCTGCATCTCAAATCACAGTCCTGCTGTCACTTATATCCATTTTACACAGTTCAATTTCAGGATAAGTGGAGATGGTATAAATTCCAAAACCTAACATTTACTGAATTTACTGCAAAAAATACCATGAAAATTCTATGTTATTTAGTTATAAGGCAATTAATCATTCCCACCACATAAAAACTTACAGACTTTGTTTTGGTTTGCTTTATTTTCCCAGAATAAAGTAAGTGAGGTCTATAAAGACATTGCTCTTTTGTCCAGCATACCCCTTCACAACTAAGTGGTCATGATTTTTTGGGCACCTGCTACCCCTTAAATGAAGCTGAAACATAAATTTGTGTACCCTTCTTTACACACAGTTTCACACACAAAAACACCCATCCCAAAGACTATCCTTTATATCAAACTCTAATAATCCCTATTTTACAACTGAACTAAAATACATAGAGATTAAAGATGGAAATATCATGCTTCAAGTTTAAGAATGTAAATGAAAGGAACATCTCTAAATTAGAAGTAGTCAGACCAAGCTGCTTGAATCAGTGAGTAGGCAATTCCAGAGTGTGATTGAATTAACCTATTTTTATATACATTAGGAGAAATATAACCAACGTTAAGAGCAATGGACATAGTAAAAATTAGTTCAGAGCCAGAGTTCTTTGCTCTCCATCTGGAAAACTAGACTGGCTCTCGTGCTGTTCCATGCTCTATTCAGGAAACGGGTGGAGATTAATGGAAATAGTCTTAAAAGTATACCTAGCCAGAGCAAATCCAAATTATGGGGAAGGGGACCTTTCCCTCTCTTAGCTACTTTGCTTTTCTACTTACCTTTGTAGATACAATGAAAGTACTAACATGTTTCTTACTTTTTTTAATTTTTTTTAACATTTTAATGAAAGTTAAAATTACCTACTAGCCCCCACCACATATTTGCCTTTTCATAACTGAGGCCCCATTAAATTGGCCCTGCTTCTAAGTGGAGAAAACAATAATTTCAAAGCAAGATGCCAACATACATATATACAGCTAGTGCAAGTGAATCTCACAAATCTTCTTATGCAGAGACACGTTTCCAGTGTTCTATGTTTTTATGAAACAAAATGTAAGTAAAGGCTATTGAAATGGCACAAAGAACTGTTGAAAAAGTTTTCACAAAATATTTTTCCATCAAGAAGGACACAACTATTTATATGAAATAAAAATTGAACTGCCATATTAGTTTACTTGGCTAGTTTTGGCAGTTGAATTATGAGAATAGCACTTCACACAGATGTTCAGCAGAGGTTTCCAGATGCTAGCAGAAATGATGTCAGAGTATTGCATAATTCTCTATGTTTGTAAATTGTTGGAATAAACAGTCACATCTTTAGGTCAGTTATTATGATCTAAATTCCTTCCAAAACTTCTGTGTTACGAACTGAACAGTACTGTGTATCTTACAGCTCATCTCAGCAATCTTATAAGCATGTGGGCTGTGGACATCTGTTTTATTCAGAGCTGCTTGTCTTAAGAGTGTGTATAGTTAGAGACTGTACAAGAAGTAAATTAACCCCTTACTTTTATCTACCCATGATACACCAATATTATCTTCTGAACGCCTGATTCTGACATTCACACATCAGCCAAAGGCTAAACTGCAGCATCAAACTTACAGTTCTGTTTCTGCAGTTTCGTGGTTCACAAGCTGCTCCATAATTTCCTAAGAATAGGTGGGACATTTAACTGTGTCATGTTCTCCCACAGCCTCTATCTTCCTTAAAATTTGAAGCCAGAAAGCCAAATTTTAGTGTGTGGAAAACATTTCCTACACCTTATTTCTCCACAGTCCTAGACAATACCATCAGACGTGAATACATGTGAGATATGGAGGGTTCATTTGCCTCTGAATCTGTTACAAAACATTTGCCATATTTTATAATTTATAAAGGGAATGTGAATTATAGAGGAAATGTATTGACTGGAATGAGGAACTGATAGCACACACATTTGATTACTGGATTTGATAGCGTAAAACTGGCAAAACTGCTCTCACCCGGTGGTTCAGTCACATTGCTGAGTCTAAGAATAAGGACTTGGAAGACAATACCATTCATCCCAGCCAGAATTTTCATGCTGTGAAAGGAACTCATCTATTTCAGATTATTTGAAAGTCAATGGGAAGTTGCTGACTCTACAGGCAGAGCACTTAGATCTCTTAAGAAGTGCAGACATTTTGGTTTACTGACCCTCCCTAATCTCCCCACATGGAAATTTATAGAACAAAAGGGTGTTATAAAAGCAAAGATCAGGAGGCTGCATTCATTCATGTACTTTTTCCATTTGTATTAATTTAAATTGTCAGCCTTCATGTAGATGTTAAGCTACTATGAGAAAGGAGTATTTCATCATGGGCTTTAAACATATGTGCACTGAACTGTCAATCAAAACAGGTTACTAAGAGAAAAACAGAATGAAATATCATTTTTCCAGGCTGGTAACAAATAGGAAAAACAAGGTAAGTGGGAAAAGGGAAAAGGTTGGAAAAGTCTGCCTGATCAGCTGTTCAGTAATAACAATTTAATGATAAAAAATGATAATACACATATATGTATTTGTATGTATTTTATAGTAATCACTAAGCTTGACTGATTCTTTTCACTGCAGAAAGCAATAATTTCTGAGAACTGAAAGACAAAAGACAAATGAAATGTTCTTTATATTTGCTCACTCCCTCAAATAAAATACATTTTCCTAGCAATTAATGCTCACTGATCGAAGTCTAGACCAAAACTAAAACTTTAACTTACTCTATAATACCTTAATTAAATGACACTTTGACATACTCTACAAATATCATGTAAGACCCTAAAATGCACAGCAGACATTCTGGTACATAATTCACAACAGTCTCAAGGACTTCTCTATCTGCCAGGTCTGGAGCAATTCTAAAAGGGATTGGTTCCTGTTAGATGCTTATCCATAGCATATCCATGAACTGAATTCATTGCAACAAAAGGGAAGTGATAACCTATCATCATTCTTCCAGTCTGTGATACTGGAGCTGAGACCTCTCCCGTGACTTGTTGTCCTCAGATCAGCTTACTGAATCAATCATTCTTTGAAGACAATGAAGGAGCTTTCTCTGAGGAAGAAGCCACAAACCTTAAACAAGTTCCTCATGGGTGGACCATGGGAAACAAGATATGAGTTTATATTTATCTCTATCTACATTACTATAGTTTCTTTGTTGACAAGCTTTAAAAGTTTTACAATACGTATTGATAAGTATGGGTCAAATGTTAGATGATAAAAGAAACCTGGAGAAGAGAGAGGAAAGACTTGCTAAAAGTGAAGGTTGTTAATACCCTTTTTTGATGAGGATTTCAAGCTATTTTATTTTTACTTTATAAAGTTCTTGATTTTCTACTCCTTCACAAAACAACAGCACAAGTCTTCAAGGGCAAAATTAGTTTTAAATTGAGGCTTCACAGTATATTCAAAGTCTTCTCTGATTTAATGAAATTCCAAATTATTTCAAAATTAGAATGAGACTTCACCATGCATATCACATCTTCTCTGAATTAATGAAATCTCTCATTTTTTACTGTAGGTTTTCAAAGGTATGGATCTAAATTGTAGCTTATTTTAAATTTGAATTTCAGCACAAGTATTTTTCATCCATGTCAGAAAAAGAAAATACCTTCATTATCCCACAGAGTAATGGAAAATGGCAGCCAAGTTTTTCCTCACTTGAGGTAAATGTCTTACTGCACAGAATGCCCATTTCCATCCCTGATTATCTATGGAAGATATTGTACCATTTTTATTCGCACCTGCACCTAAATAAATCAGTTCCATTGACTTAACTGTTGCAGAGCCAGATACTTATTGCAGATGACCAAGAAGTGGATACTGAAGTCAGAAGTTTTCTGAGAAACAGGCAACTGCAGTTCTGCTGTAAAGTTCTCTGCAATTACCCATACAGGAGACTGCAACAACTGAGGCAGATCACCTGGCATAAGGTAGAGATGCCTGAAAAATGAGGTAGGGAAAACTTTGATTGCAGGTCCCAGGGGTCATGCCTTCCTAAAGGTTTCTAAAGGGGCTCCTACTTAATTAGTCTAATGAGGAGAAGGAAAAAAGAATGGTCTCGTTACAGAACTCAGGGCCTTTTTCCTGCTTCTGAACTTACCTATTAACGCCTATTAAATCCTATTTTTTCAGTATTGTTTTCAATGTGTTAAAAAAATGTATATAAATGGTTCCATAATTTCTGACATAAGTATTTGGCCTGAAATTTCCTGCTTTACCTAAATAACATTAACTAACGTACTCCTATAATACACCTCTGCTACTGGGTGCAAGTGTTTGTACTACAGATGAGCTAATACCCTTTTCTATCCCTCTACAAAGAAGTTCACTGACCGCCAAATATTTCATACTTCCTGTGAATACATTCCTGAGCTATGTTACAGTTTGTTTACTGTATATGATATATTGCCATGAGGACATGCTAATTCCTGCTGTGCCTAAGAAATTATCAATGTGTTTCAACCACTCTGGCAACAATATTGTTTAGTTCTACATAAGCTCTACATTATTGCCCAGGACTTAGCAATTCATCTGTTAGGCTTTCTCCATCTTCACAAACTTCTTGTGTCACATCAGACGGTCATTTATGCACATACCCTCACTGATGTTTTGGGCTCCTAATTTCCTGTGACTGGAACTGAGAAGCCACATCCAATAAAGAAGCCAGGCACTAGATCTCATAGCAAAATGCATGTTGCTAAGGAAAAGGTTAGTCTCTTGGGCTGGGTTTCATGATAAAATTTGTTCTAAATTAACCAGCTGAAACCGCCTGCCATGGGTTCATCAGTAGCAGTCATTTTTCTCCTTCTTGGTAGCTAGTGCAGCACTGTGTTTTTGACTTTCGGCCTGGGAACAGTGCTG
>JAOEHY010033867.1:3255-31389 GCA_025447955.1 Psilopsiagon aurifrons
GATTCTCCTTCCCATCCCTCCAGGAGCAGAGGGAAGAAAAAAGGGGAAGTGAGTGAACAAACTGCGTGGCTGATTTACGGCTTAAACCACAACAGGTCTCCACACAGCCTTCTCTTCATAATGGCACAGAAATTAAGCAATAGCATTTGCCACTCTATTAGTTACACAGACTCATAGTGCTGGAAAGCTGTGTCTTTTCCTACACAGATCAAAGATGCATTCCTACGTAAGCATGCTATATTTCTTATTCACACCTATTAACCTTAACATATCAACTACCTTGGCAGAACATGGCATTTGGCTGATGCTAAATTAAGTCCTTTGTCTCCACATGCCAGATACCTCCTGAATTCTAACAGGCAGGGACACTTACATAACTGCATTTCAAAGCAGCGTCTCTGCCTTCAGCAATCGCACACCACTGACTCATTCAAATGACCTTATTTGCTCATTAGAAGCTCTAGGTGTGCAGGTTGCAAATGTCAGAGATCCTGAGTTAATTTTTATTTTTTAATATATACTTTTTACAGCATTTTGATGACAGTATTTGTGATACCTGAGGTCTTACCCAGCTGTTTGCTTATGGACAACTCTGACTTCAAGCGTCACCCTAAATTCATAAATATACAACTATGGTATTCATTCACTCTAGCATTACAATGCTTTGATACGTTATGCTATGTAAAAATGGCAGTATTTGCTACAAAGTAACCATTTTTCCTCCCATGACATTTTTTTCCTGCTTGCACGTTAGCAGTGTATGACAACGTGAAATGTCAAGACAGAAACAGAGATAAGCTAGCAGAGATTCATGCTCACATATAAAATTAAGGTCTCAGTCCTTGAATAGTTCACACTAGGGTACACAATCTTAGGAGAACAAGATATAGAATGGAGTAACCCAGTGTCAATGAAAGTAAGTCAAGAGGGAAGACTGTATTATGAAAGGGAGGGAAAAACTCACTCTGACCTGGCTGTGATTCTTCATGTAACTATTGACTGGCTGGCTGTTCAGAAAAAGACTTTCCAAACCAAGTGGGATCAGAATGACAGTAATGTTTAATGACCACCACTTCTCTTATTAAAGTACAATTAGTTTTGCTACACCAACAGCCTAGAAATAAAGAACACCTGAAAGAAGAATAACGTTTTCAATGAGATCATAACAGAAGACTGCCTACAAAACATAGGCTAGAGAGGCAAGAAACTCTGTAGTTTAGCATACCTGGTAACATATCCAAAGAAGCTATATACAACCTCTATGATATATATATTGCTACAATATATACTGACATACCAAAGCCATCCACTTAAGAAAGGTGAATTTAACGACAAGTTTTACACGCACTAATTTGACTAATTCAATCCACCAAAACAAAGCGAGGTAGTAAAATGATCATCACATTTCCCACAGTTCCCAGTATCATTCAGATAAACTTTTTAATAGAAAAGAATTTAATCATTGTAGCAATTTGCTCTTCAGGCTTATACAGTATCTGCCTCCAAGTATCTAATGAAAAATGCACCAAATTTCTTAAACCCCACCAGAGTAACAATAAGCTCTTGTTTTTTAAGTATTTCTGCTTCATGTTTAAGTTCAAAAGTGATTGTAAATAATCCTTTTAAAGTGGAGAAGTTGTTCTGTAGATTAATGTCACATGTGACTGTATTTCCAGATTAAAAGGTTCCATTATGAAACTATATATAAAAATCACGGCTGTAATTCAGGACAGCAATTAGAATGAAAGCCAGCCAACAGTAAAACAGTCCAATGGATTTAAAAAAAGCCCACACACAAAAAAATGCTCGCAGGGAGTAAGAAAGGATGCTGAAAGCAAGAAGGAGGGTAACAGTGGTTCTTAACTTTAGGATATGCTTCATTTAAAAAATGATACTATAACCAGTTCTTCATTGTTTCAGTGTCTGACTACTCCAGAAGACTCAGCTGCAGGATGAAAACTTAAGAGATTTTTGTTTGTTTGCCTGATGCAAAATACTGTTCAAACAAGCTGTTCTTGATTAGCAGCTAAGAAATCTCAGCCAAGAAGACTTTACATGTCTAAAAGAACTGAATGCCGAAAATCGGCATCTTTCCTGGTTAGGTGAAGTATAAAGCGGACTTCCTATAGACTTACTTGGTTGATAACACACTTCAAACCCTTAACTTTCAGTTCTAAAAATAAAACCAAATCCTTCTAGAACTGGAGTACCAAAACAAGCCTCATCTCCTTCATGCTCTGAAAATCATGCTAGCTTTTTCTTTTGCATTGTCTCATTTCTTCCAGTCTTAGAAAGATTACAGAAAGAGTGCAAATTAGCCCCTGTTTACTGCTAACAGCTTACCAACACTACAGAAAATAGGCAGATCTAAATCTGAACAGGGCTGTCACCCACATGCTAACTTTTGTCTTTCAATCTTGCGACCAGAGGAGATATGAATAGCATGCAGAATCTTTTAGGGAGTGCTGCTACAAAGGGAATCACAAATATACACATGGACCTGTGAGAAATGAGGCAATTTTAGTCTCTTTCACCACATGCTGCAATAATTCAAAAGTGCTGTCACTTAAACCCATGCATACAATTCATTACCACTACTCAGCTAAGTTGAGGATGCTTAAGGAACTGCTGCAACGACTCTGCTTTTGAGCTCAGTTTCAGAGAAGTGTTTCAGTGACTATCCGCATCTTCTCCACTCTAATGCCAAAGCATTAGGTATATCCAGTTTAGCTACAATGAATTTTCCTGAAAATAGTTGATTATGATGATGAACATATAAGCACATCACATACGAGCTATTAGTAAGATTTCAGCAGTTCTCTAATACACTTGATGGTAGTTCCACAGCTCTGGGATTTTCCTTGGGTTAGAAGGAAACTTTTACACAGAGGAATGGGGATAATGGAGAGCTTCTGTCTTCATTATCAGTGGAAAGATACTGAGAAAACAACTGGTAGATACAGTACTGCTTAGCTTTCTCCTAGACAGAATAGAAACGTTTAGGTATGTTCAAGCTGCTTATGGCCAACTTACTGCCCAAGGACTTCGCCAACAAGAAGTACTAAACAGAAGTGAGATACTTATGGTTTAGGCATCAGGGTACACAGTCTTATTTGATGCACTTCCCAATTCTTCATGTTCATCCAAGGTCATCACATGGATAAGCACATAGTGACCTTTTCCATATAGGTAATAAATAAGCTTCCCAGATAAAGAGAGAACTTCATTAACATAAATGAGACTTTTTTCAAAGGCTAAAGAGAAATGCAAATAAAGATGCTTAAGAAACAGTCCAGGGAAGTTGTGAATGCTCTGTCCCTGGTGGTGCTCAAGGCCAGGTTGGACAGAGCCTTGGGTGACATGGTTTAGTGTGAGGTGTCCCTGTCCATGGCAGGGGGGTTGGAACTTGACGACCTTAAGGTCCCTTCCAACCCTAACTATTCTATTCTAAGAACCAAATCAAAGAATTTTGAGCCAAGTTAAACTTGCCTTTTCCTTTTCACTCCTTCATTTTGTCCTCTTTATGTGCAACATTTTAAGAAGAAGTATTATGATTTTCATTTCAACAATCAGAGACCACTGCAACTTCCTGAATTTTCATTAAAGTCTGATTACGATATCTCGAACCTGCTTTTGCAATCTAAAACTATAAATTTGGGGCAGCTAAATTCTTTGTTCAAATATGTCCAATTCTATGAACCAGAACTTACAATAAGTCTGCCCCAGCATGTGTATTATACAGAATGATTTGCATCTTCAGAATCTGAAACACTGGAAAGAAGAAAATGTTTCTACCTTCAAGCTTAAATATTCAAGGTTAAATGAGTCTGAGAGCCAGGTGGGAGCACTTCCGTCCCAGTGGGTTTCCAAGAATCTCCACTGGTTCAAGCATTGAATGGTCACACAATAAATGAACATGGTAAAGCTGCTGAAAAGGTGGTTTATGGGAAGATACTACACTTGTGACTCCCAAGTGAGAACACTAAATTAATGACTCCTCTCAGAGTTGCAAACTCTTCTTCAGAGTTGCAAACAGCACAATACCATAAAAGGGGGCAGACAATTCCTTAACAACATTAACAAGGCTCTCAGCAGAGACGAAGGTGTGCTACATCTCACAGAGAAAAGCAGCAGCATCTAGAGCCCTCCACTCCCACCAAAAGCAGTGGAGCACATCACACACTGAGAACAAAGAACCACAACAGCTGTCTCTCAATGTAAGGTGAATTAGCAACAGATCAACCTACTGAAACCCAACTAGGCCTTGATTTAGGAAGTAAAACTAGTGAAAAGCAGATTTTGCAGTTTGCTTCAGAAGAGCTACTACAGAGCAGCTTCAGCTGAAACAGGAGCACTGTGCTCAGGTTTCTACACACATGGCAAATGCCTAATGTATGAGGAGGAAGGAGTAAAATAGATACAGGCAATGTTTCTGAAATTACTGAAAAATTTAGAGCACTGACATTTCAACTGCTTATATTAAATGCTTAGTCAAGAAATGGTCATAAAAATATTTCCATGAGCATAAAGGAAGCCTAAAATGTTTCAGAAGTCTTGAGTACAGATTATTCTCATCTTAGCTGTAAGTACCAAGGAGTAGGATTTTTGTAACAACATGTGTGGAGCACTCACCCAGAAAAACAATGCCTAGGTATTCAATTAGTTTAGCACAAACCAGAAAATGAAGCTAGGAAAGCAGCCTCATATTATTTGTAATTAAATACGAGCCTGATAAAGCTGTGCAATGGAAAAGAGAAAATAAGTGAGCCAAAAGTTCTTAAGAGTGAAATAGTGAGATTTTTTTTACAAAAAAATATTTCTTAAACATTTCTGAACATCTTGAAAAAGGCAGAAACTGAACAAGAAAAAGTGTATTGTATTTAATTTTATCTGCATAAGCATCCGAGCAAAAAGTCACACTAGTTATGTTACATGCTCTAGACCTTAATACTGAACTTCCATTTTTTCCATCTGCAGAATGCAAAGAATTTGAAAGACAGTTGAAGCGCAGTAACGGGTGAATACCCAAAGGCTACGAAAGTGAAGTGTTGGCATATCTCACACCACCAGATTAAGATTTTCCTACTCCAATTTACTGCCTCATTCTACTTTTGCCATGAGATCCAGTAGCAGCACACAGCAGAAGGCGGCACTGAAGAAGGTGGGTTTGACCTGATGTTTCCAAACCAGAATCCTGCTACATTCCTAAGACCCTGTAGGTTGATTCAGCAGTGCTCAGGAGATAGAGCAATATACTGAACTGAAGCAACTGAGATATGCCAATAGTTCCCTGAAATTGCTCATAAATAAAAAGAGTAGGCCAAAACTGGCACTGCATTGCTTTTAACTGCCACAAGTTTGTCAAAGGACTTGAAACAGACTGAATTGGGGCAAATTAAATTCCTCTGGCAAGTTAGCATTAATGTTTTGCATCCCCCTCAATGCTAAGAAATAGGACAAAAGACTAAACATTTACTCCTCACCTGAGGTAAGAACACATTCTCAGTCCATCCAATTATAAAACAAATTGCATAGCCTTCCTGATGAAGGTTTAAGCTAATGCATTTCCCTGTGTGACTGCATGCACAGCCTTATCCTATTGTGGTCACTTTCTGTAGTTTATTTAAGAGGTAGGAGCTACTCACTTTTTCATGCCTCAACATAATTCCAGAAGAACAAGGCATCAGAAGGGACCTTGAATTTGGAGTCCTTACATTATGATTTTTACTTCTGTTTTCTACAAAATGATCTCTTCTGAAGAGGGCAAATTCTACATTTTCTTTTGCTGCACACTAAGAATTAGAGCAAGATTACACTGACGACATAAGCAATTTTTCAACTTTTAACTACAATTTGCATTCATATTAGAGAACAGAACTAAAATTAGTCTTCAACTTCTAGAGCTTTTCTGTACAAGCAAAACAATAAAGAAAAGGATATTTTCCTGGATCTGCAATACCCACTCTGTAGTCCACATAACTTTGATAGGGATGGAAGTTGAAAACAAAAAGGAGACCAGCTCTCTCAAATGCTATGACCTTGTTTGCTTCATGTTTTTCGCTCACATAGGCCTCAGAAAGAAGAATAAAAATAAAAAACCAATTTAGAAAATATTACATTTCTAACTGAAATAATAAGGAAAAAAAACACCTCCACAATTTCTATACTTCATTTCAAGTGAAACAAAGATTCAAGCAACATAAAGGCTTTAACATGAAACTGAAATTGTTTACCTATGTATTATCACGTAATATTTTTGATTACTAAACTATAGCTTACTTTTTAGAAGGTAATGAAAATTAAAGAGGAAGAAGCATGTTCATTATAGAGCACATGAAAAACTCTTGCCCAATATTTGTACAGTGATCTTTTTATCACACTTTAGCAAAAAAATCGATTACTTTAATCCTATTGAATCTTCCAATATACTTGTTATGGTGATCTGCATCACATCTAATGTTAGTAATGTAGAAAATGAGGCACTGGGTGTGAGGGCTTTGTTTGTTTGTTTTTTAAATCTGTGTGAGGGTCGCTTTTGATAAGCCACATTAAACTGCTGCACATACCACCTTTGTTCTATTCGCAAAAGTCATTAATAAGTAATTAGACATCAATTTAAAAAGCTCTTGCAAGTGGGTTATGACTAGTATGAAATAATTGAACTGAGAAACTGTAATAATTGAGCTCTTTATAAAAAGTACAGTGCAGTATTTGGGCAAAAAAGGCAAACAAAAGTGACTGAAGACCAGGAGAGTATAACTTACACTGTACTGAAAGTGTTTTCTCAGTAACAGAGTATTTACTTATATGAAGTAAATAGTCAGAACAATTTATGCTTTCCCAAAGCAATCCCTGGATTGGATTACAGCCAATTTTATAGTCTGTTTTATCCGATCTTCAGTTACTAAATAGAAACAGCAAAAATAAGAGGAAAAGAGCATTCTATGAAGCTAAAAAGGAGACTTGTTTCAGATTTCTATTATCTGTGGAAGATATTTCAGTGACATGTTTTGACAATTTGAAATATATGGTTGTGCATTACGTAGTGCATAAGAAAGTGCTGTTTAAAATTTCTGCATGCAAATTTGGTATTGTTATTCTGAACATGTAGCCAGCTGGTGACTAAAAACTTACCATTTAGTATTTATAGCTTACCGGGGGAGATGCAAGCCATCCAAATCTTTCCTCCAATTTATTCATATCTCTATCAAATGCATTTAGGAATCTATAGCGAAGAAGATGATCCTCAGTAAGATTAAACTGTCTTCTGGCATAGTGGTAGCTCTCATTGTTTCCTATTCTGGGGAAGTCGAGCCATTCTGGATGTCCAAATTCATTACCTGTAGTTAAAAATGTTCAAGATCCATAAATTCACATGCTAAAAATATACTAAAGCTGCAGAAGGAAAATACATGAAAAAATATTTTATTTCTGCAAGTTTTAAATTCCAAAGAATAATTCTGCATATATAAATTGGTCATTTTATTATTAAAATATCTCTCTGAACTTTCGTGTTTGCTAACAGGTTTGTTTGGCCAATAAAACTACCAGAGTAAAATATCCGTGGACTCCAGGTGAAGTATAAAAGTCGTAAATGAATTATAACCTCTGTGCTATCGTGCCATGCCTAAAAAAATTCTCATTCCCACCCATTATAAAAGCAACAGAATTTAAGTCACCCAGGATACAAGCTTCAGAGTCACTACAAAATCTAAAAACATCAACTTAACAGTAGAATTCCAGTGGTTTTGAACATTTAACAGAATCAGCATTACCATCCACATAACCAGGGAAATTTCTCATTTTATCAATTAAACTTCAAACAATCAAAAGACGAGTTGAATGAACTTCAACCCCTTTTTATCCTGGCTATAAGTACTGTTGTCATTGTTTCCAGTGGCATAACTATTCAAAAGGATTACTTGAATTTCAGTTTCTGACTTCCTAGAAAAATTCAAAAAGGCATCTTAATTCACATAGCAGGCTAGATCAGAGAGTGAAGAAGGATCGTTAATGATTGACGCATCCAGTATCTGACACTGAAAACAAGTAACTTGAAGGGTGTGACAACCCGGGGATCTAACAGTACATGTCAATTCAGCAACCTTGCAAGGGGAGGTCCTTTCCCAAACATAATACTCAGTGGCATAAGCATCAGAGACACATTTCAGGCTGGGACGTTTGAGCACAGGGTTCCCCTGTGCGCCTAGCGGCTCACGCTCCTTCGCTTGCCTGTAAATGCCACTGTATTGCAATGTGGTTTTCCTTTAACTGTAATACTTCATAAGTTTGCCAGTCTCATACTAGCCCACACAACTACTGAATAGACATTAAGACAAGGAATAGGTTTATTCAGACTTGGATCGCACTCCACTAAAAAAAAGTAGGGAAAAAGATGTAATTTAATCAAGAAAAAGCTTAGTTTCTCTTACAGAAGATCTCAGCTATGAAAGCTACAGATTCAAAGAAACCCCTCCTTTGGGACTCAATATTCCAAATTACTTCCACGCATCCAAACTTTTCTTGTTTTATATATTGTCATTATTACAGTTCAAGACAAATCCAAGTGGGCTTAATGGTTATAACTTCTGCTATAACATGCCACTTAATATACTCTCAGTCATTTTGGGCTATTCATTCTACACAGGATTAAAAAGGGTTAAATACCTTGAAAGTGAAATTAACATTTCAAAGCCTGCAATAGTTGATTCATCACAGACGTGTTGCAGAGATTACACAGAACACATACACACTATAAAAGAGAGACAAGTGCCGCACCTGGAAGTATGTATGGGAGGTAATGTGATAAAATTTAAGAGGGTTTCTAAATTAAAAACAAAAGAATTCTGACCATGTCTACATTTCTAACCATATACTCAAGTTTTGTCAATAAACTGGAGTTTGCAGGTAGACAAGGATGAAGGGACAAGGGGACAAGGATGCTGAGACAAGGCAAGTGTTGTTTCCTGGATGGATACCCTGCATACGCAGCCACCTCCTGCTGACTTGCTGCCTAAAAGGTTTGGAGGATATTGTCAGTAGTGACAGCTATGAATCTGAAGAGATCTTTGTGTATTTCATAGAATCATAGAATAGCTAGGGTTGGAAAGGACCTTAAGATCATCCTTCATGGGAACAAAGAAACAAACAGAGAACAAAAGAGAAAGGCTGAATTTATATTAAAGGAGAACCCTTCACAGCAGCATTCATTTTCAGGAGAATCCTTCAGAGTGCATCCTTTTTGTAAACGAACTGGTAAGTTTTAAATTAAATTTCCCATTCAAAAGCTGAACCATTATATCTCATATTCAGTTCAAAACCAGAAACAAATGTAAAAGAATCAGAGTCACAGTAGGTCTCTGAAAATGACCTTGGAATAATGCTGGACTTCAGGTCTTAAACTGCACTTACCATATGGTAGGGAAAATGAGAGAAGATATTGCTACAGGCAGACACAGTATCTAACCAAATTCAATAGTCACTTAAGAGCTGGGAAAAGTATTACTTTCTTTTGTGATCTGCACTCTATTGAAAAGACAGACTACATGAGATAGTTCAGTTAAACATAGCAAAAAACATCAGAAAGTCAGAGATATGTATCTCAAAAAGACAGCCAAGGAAATTGTACCTGTTAGGAAAAACAGAAAACCAGGGAAAATAAGCAATACAAGATAGCAAATAAATTAGACTAAAATAGCTCATCATTTCAATAGAGTACTTTGCTGTAAGTAGAGAATATCTCCTTTGTGCTTATACCATATACCAACTGCCCTGCCTCTGCTTGCTTTGCTTGCTTCTGCACTAATTGTTTGAATGCTGCATTTTATTGGTTGTCTGTCCGTCTGTCTTTGCTTTAAGGAATAACAGAAGTGCAGCAAAACACAAAAGCAATGTAATTTACTGTTTTAGCCATTACTGCTGTTCATTAAGAAAAGAAGGAATTTAACATAGTGCAGCAGCTTTATCAAAGACTATATTATTTGCTGATATCTAAAAAGGACGTTGGGAGTCTAAACACCAACTGCTTGCACTTCAAACAACTTTATATGGGCACCTTCTGCACGAAACACTCATGAGCTTTTTGTTCGTGTAGCTTGATTGCAAACAGGTCCCTTCAGTTTTCTTCTGAGAAAGGAGAAGAGGAGTTCATAAATACTGACAGAACAAATCCAAAGAGGCATTTTTGGTCATGTTTTTAAGATGTGGCAGAGGGAAAAGGAACTAACATTTAAGATGAAAGCAGGCCTTCCAATAAACTCCTGAGTATGCTTTGCACTTCAGGCACACAAGACTATGCATCTTTTAAAAAATACACCTCACTATTTTTTTTTCCCCTTAATTGCTATTTTTTCCTAATTTAACTTCACAACAATTTGAGGGGCAGGCCTAGGAAAAGGAAGGTACCAGTAGCTGACCAACATTTATTTCAAGATAACTAACGGTACCCATGAAGCATCTGCTGCCGCCTTCCCCATGTTCAACTTTGCATTTCTGACAAGAATCAGCAACATTCGTTTCTTGGTAATTGTGAAAGCCTCTAAACATAGCAGTACTACTGGGATTTCTTTTCCCGCAATTAATTTGCTGTTTGATGTAAAGGTCCAAACTACAGATTGACAAGAAGCCAGCTGCTACAAATGATGCAAATCAAGACAATGGAACTAATGTGGAGGAGAACAAAGCTGAAATGAACTCAAATTTTGATTAGAGAAACAAAACAAAGACAACTCATGGAAGTGCAATGCATACTAATTTTATCTAGGAATTAATTCAAGTTTGCTATTTCCTACATATGGCACATATTAGACAACTTCACTTTACTATGTACAAGATTTCAAGATCACAATTCCAACAAATAAATTAACCTCCTACTGCTATAATGAAGATTTACACCACACTTGTTTATTAGGCTAGAAATGCATTTACACTGCAAAGTAGTTATGCTGATGATGACTGCTTTGAAGCTGCATCCACAGGTCATTAAAGTTTTCTTGATCTCTCTTCTTTAGACATCTCTACAAGAAATTCTCTCTCAAGAAATTAAGCTAAGCAGAACTGAAAGCACATTTAAAAGATGCATCAGGCAGTGTCAAGAGATGCCTGTTATTTTGGTTTGTTTGTATTTTGAATTAAGTATGACATTAAATACTTTAAAAGCAGTTAAAGCAAGTAGTTTATACATCAAAGGCAGGAAGTTTAATTAGGTGTATAAGGCTGAACAAGTTTTTAAATGATCTAAAGTACTATGAAAAGACCCTGTTTAACACTGAGGAGCTGGAGACTGGACACCCTGGGACAACGTTTCAACAGTCCCACCTTAATATACATTTATCAAAATAAGTAACATTACACCAATTTACACCAGCCAGATAACCCACTCATCCAGGCGTTGTAACTGAGTTGAATTTAACTTAACTACTTTTGTGAGCAACGATGACAATGCAGCAATCTGCAGATTATAAACAGAATCAATGTAAATCAGATCTAGATAGCATATGATGTTTCTCATTATTAAAAAAAAAAAAAAAAAAATCAAAGAATTAATCCTCATTTTCCCTAGTTGCAAAAGTTTTGGGTATTGAGCAATTCTGATACTTGGTATTTACTCATGTTAGTACCAAATATTCTTCTTAACATTCATACTACTAAAATGAAATAAGAAACTATACGGTCTTCAAATTATGAGAGGATGATCTTCATTACAAGCATTTATTTAATCTTGTCATCAATACAACAATACAGGAAAGTGAAATTCCAAATGGAGTCCCCCTGGAACACTTGGGTTACATGACTTGGAGACCTCCATGTTTTTCTCATTCCCTAGCACTGGTATTCAATGACATATTGGTCCAGAAAAAAAAACAAAAACCAACCCAAAAAAACCCAAAACCCAAATTCAGGCAAACAATTCTACTGTATTTCTTGCAAAAAACACAGGCTAGAGGAAATCTCATGCATGAGGTAATGGTAAAACGGGAGGTCTTGGTAAAGCCAGTTCTGTGACAAAAGTATTTTCTCCCACTATTTTAAAATACTAGATATTGTCTCTTTTCAGTCTATGATAAGACAAATATCAGGATAAATACTGTATTTGCTTTCAAACTCTGATTTACCATACCTTCTATTGGAGAAGCAAGGGGACGCTTAACCTTGCTTGTAGTAAAAGATCAAAGAATGCCTCTCCCCTGGTGTGATAACAACCATGAAAAACCACAAGCACACCTCTAATCTATCCCAGGCATAGAAAAGTACTGAGTCCTTAGAATGCTTACACTAGATCACAGGAGGGATACAGTGCTCTAGCCACAGTAGCTGACTAAAAGATCCAGGGCAGCTACAGAATGGAATTTTGAGAAATTCCCTGGCATGTCTGACTTGTTGCTCCAAGAAGAAATAAATCTTACAGCTCATCTGCAAATTTAGTTTCTTTTTCTTCCACCAGAATAATATTGATACGATTTAAACAGCACTAAATAAAGGCTTCTATTGTAACAACATTTTCTGCTTTTACAGCCCCCCTTTTCTTCTTTAGTACTTATCAATCTCAACTTCTCACAGCAAACTGTTTGGAAGTATAGCTTTAACACTATTCAGGTATGATATTCCAGGCCTGTTTCTTAATATACCAGTAAACCCTGCTGAATCAGAATTTTATGTCCACTTAGTTGCCCTTTTCTAACAGTGGCTAAAAACAAGTGCCTAGAAAAGGATCAAAGAATACAAGAATCATAAAAGATGCTTCTTCTTAATATATTCGACAGGCTCCATTTTTTTTTAGGACATGACAACATTTACTCCTCTTACAGACTATACTCCTAAAACTAACATGGAAGCCTGTACTGCATTTTCACAGAGTCAGCCTAGGTAGTTAGCACTTTCAAATGTCCTACCTATTATGTGACTACCCAAGCTTTAAACAGCAGACATTCTTCTGCTGAGGCTTTAAGCCTCCCATTCCGCCTTAAGAAATCCAAAAGAAAATGATGATGGTGGGCCTCCCCAACATCCTAAGGATCAGACTGCAATACTATCTCCAATTTCTTCCAAAATCTATGATTAATTGTTGAAGATCTGAAGAAATGACATAAATAGATCACATAAACCCCTTCTTCAAGATAACCCAAAATGAATTTTACACACTATTTTCTTCAGATTTATGAACCACAGCTTTTTGCCTTTGATAACTACTGGTAGTTGTGAGTTTCTACATAACCATCTCATAAAATAAGAATAGTGTGTTGTGGAATATCAGCTCTGGCAAAACCTGAATTGAGACAATACACACTCTTTCTCATCTCTTCTTTTAAGACTTCTATACTAAAAAGAACCCCAATCCTGGAAACAGAGAAACCGCTTATGGATTCAAAAGTTTTGGGAGACTTTGTTGTGATGATCCTGGAGATTCTGCAAATGACCCTCCTCCCTTTACTTACATGTCTATAAGTGTTGCAAATCAAACTCAAAACATTTCAAGAACTCTGAAAACTTACTTCTATTCTTACTCCCTGTCGAGGTTTAAGCCTTGAATACAGAATACAGAAGAGAATACAACCGCTCACCACCCACTGACCAATACCCAGTCCAACTGAGAGGTGATCTAACCCTTCCAAGTAACTGCCACCAGTTTATATAATGGGCATGACGCGCTGTGTTATGGAATACCTCTCTGGTCAGTTTGGGCCAGGTGCCCTGTCTCTGCTTCCTCCTGGCTTCCCCTCCTCCCTGGCAGAGCATGAGGCTCTGAAAGTCTTTGGTCAGAGTAAACATTACTGAGGAGCAACTAAAAACGTCGGTGTTATCAGTGCTGTTCCCCAGGCTGAAAGTCAAAAACACAGCACGGCACCAGCTACTTAAGAAGGAGAGAAAATGACTGCTACTGCTGAACCTAGGACATTCCCCAAGAAATGAGCACATAGTTTCTTATAGCGGAAAGAATTAAGTACAGCATGAAAAATATTTACAAACCCATGAAAAAAATGTGTATATAAACACATTATTCATGACACAGCTTTTGGCAATGGAAAGTTGGACAACAGTGCTCAGCAGGAAAATGTTAACTTTAGAAGCTGTACTCATCACTAATATTTTATTACTTATACTTTGATAAAATATCATTTACTGTTTACTGACATTTTCTCTTCAAAAAGAGGCACCTTTGTAATACAAGTCACTTACAATAAATAACTTTTTAAAAGCAAATAGATCAGTTTTATTCTTCCTTCAGTCATTACTGCAAACAGGCACAGGTTAATACAAACAAATAACCCAGGAAGGCAAATATTGTGATAGAGACTTTGTTTAAATTCAAGGGGCTTCACAATTCCTTTCCATTTTTATAGAAGCTGACAATGCTTGCAGAGTCTGTGCTTTTGCAAGATACTGCACTAATTTTATATTACTATTAAAAGGTCCTGTACTCTGATTTTCCTATTTTAATATACCAGGCATTTCAAATCACATCATGCTATTGCTTGGTACACACGCTGTCAAACCCAGATAGGCCTAATCTTCACCTAAGAATAAGTGTCATGAAGTTTTTCCTCCCTATCAAAAGATCTTTTTTTTTTTTTTTAACACACACTGCAACTTGCAATATTTAACTAGCTTTTTCTATAACATATTTAGCTGATCACAGCTCTTCCAAAGTTCAGTGGTATTTCTAAAATACTCTCCCCAAATCATATTTATTGGACTCTGTTCCTAACACATCCTATTTAGCAAATAAGGTAGAAAGAGAAATCCTGTTAAAAGACATTTCTCCCAGTTATGATATATACTTCTCTCTCATATGTCTTCATTTTAAACTGGAAAAGTAATTTCTGAAAATTTCAACTGAATTCAGGAGGAAAATGCTGCTGTAAAATATAATATGAATGAAAGAAATAAAATCCCACCTCAGACTTTGGTGAAATACATTTTACTTCATCTCTATTAAATTCATATGCTATTAAAATGATACTGTTGACATGATAGTTCGCCTTTGCGTAATTCCAAGGGCTGTGTCTGGCTTACCTAGCAGGCTTTTGGGGGAGAACTACTATAATTCGGCAGCAAAGCAGGATCTGGTTAAGATGTTTGTGCTTGCTCATCCATCTACATGGCACAAAGCAGAAATACCTTTAGCTTCTGAAACCAATACATTCTCTTATAGTTCCCACCTTAAACAACACCTCTTAAATAGCTCTAAGCCAGCTGATACATTCTCACATACCGTATCGTAAGTGTAGCTAGCTTGGTTAGCCCAAAGCTCCTGCTGTCTTACATTTCAGGTGAAATTCTGTCAACATTAAAGCACAGTTGTGCCCTTTCTTCAGAGTACTTTAAATTAAGTGTAATTAATATGGCTGCACCATACCAGGAACTTGCTTCTTTCCATTCCCTTTCCTATCAAGGTTGGCCTGTCTTCACTTATTTCCTACTGATGTTAAAAAGTTGAAGCTATTGTACCATATAAAACCTCAACCCAGCCAAGTGACAAGAAAATAAGTGATTCTTCTCAGAAGTACCACCTCTAAACCTGAATTAGGAATGGCTGGTTGGTGGAGGAGCTGTCTTACACAGAGGAACAGCCAGGCACAGTGGATAGACCACGGCACTGCTTACTATGATTTACTTTTTAACAGAAGCAGAGCTCATGACAGCTATGGCAGCATGTTTGTATTTAGTAGAACTGCATTTACAAAACATTTATCTGGAATAAATAATTCTTTCACTTGTTATTTGTAGTGTTCCATCAAAAGATTATTCAATGAAATACTAGTAGTATCACTGACAACGGTATTCAGTTCCTAGGAGCAGATGAATGTTCTCCCTTTGATGCTTTAGAATGGAAATTTGAAGCTTCTGCAGTTCATACTTCCTTAAAGAGTACCATGATCAGTTATCTGGACTAGAAGCGACCCTGAATAGATGGGTTATTTTACTAATCTACTCTTCAAAACTTTTGGTCCTGAAAGTTTACGTTTCAAGACTTCTCCCCCCGTGCAGAATAATATATTTCAGATTTAAAAGTTACTCCATGCTCTGAGGCAGTCTTTAAAAAAATTAGTAACAATATGAATCGTTTGCACTGCTGTAACACTGAAACAATTCCATTTTGCTGTTTCATATTAGCTGCATCTTGGTAAAAATGAGACTCATGTGGATACTGTGACATTTCTTCTATGCTCTATGTGTCCTTGCACAGTATACATTATTTACTTAACCACTTCCAGGAGCTCACTAAAATATTTAGGAGCAGAAATATTCCACAGCACATTGAAGAGGTTGAAAAGAAAAATGCCCAAAATGTGACACAACTAAAACAAGATCCAGTAAAAACAAGGCTCAACTAAGACAGGAAACTTTCCTGAACAGATGTCATGGAAGAAGTTGCAGCTAAATCTTTAGGGGTGGGGTACTGTGGGGTATTGACTAGTATCACAACTGACAAGATAATGGGCTTAAAAAGTGAATCAAGGACCAGAATGGAAAAGGATGAGGTCACATGAAGATGGCAAAAACTTTTGTCATAATGTATTCAATAAATAGCAGTTTTCTTACTGGTGTCAGTCAGTCCAGAATTTCATCCTCTGATTTTGAAAGAGTATATAAAGGATTATGTTACTAAAAGAGAAAGGAAATGTAAACTGAAGAGCGAGGTCACCTGAACTGTGTTTGATACGTATAAAAGTTAAAGCTTTTCATATGATATACATAAAAAATTACAGATCAATAACATCCTGTTCTTGCTTTAGGAACAAATCTAGTAAAAATTAATTATGCATTTGTTAAAAGCATGAAATAAGAAAATTTGAAAATGAAAGTTTGGACTATTTCAAAAAGCAGCTCGTAAATTCAAAAATGATAATAAATAAAAAATTACCAGATCACCTTTGGAGTACAAGCATTCACCAGAAGCATATTAGACTACAGAGAGTACTACAATAGGTATCAAAGCTGCCAAGGAACAAAGACGCCTGGAAACACAATTTTGTGCAAGACCGTACAGTGTCAGACACTTCTCCAAACTTCTCCATGTTAGCTGAATATGAATGGAGTTGTGAAATTTCTCATTTATTTGAAACAGAAAAGTTTCTAAACAGCCCAAGTGACAGACGTCAGGACTCTTGAATATATGAATATTAATGAAGCCACTTTCAAAGTTATTAATGGTGAAGCTTTCAACTTTTAAAATGCTATAACACTTCCAAATAAAATAAAGCCTTATACTTTGATTAACAAACATTAACACAGCACTATGTCTTCACACAGATCCATACAGTATTTCAAGCAAGTAAACAGAAAGCGAAATCACAGAATGGTTGAGGCTGGAAAGGACCTCTGGAGATACAGTCCAAACCCCCTGTCAAAGTAGGGCCACACAGAGCAGGTCACACAGGAACGCACCCAGGCAGGTTTTGAATGTCTCTAGAGAAGGAAACACCACAACCTCCCTGGGCAGCCGGTTCGAATTCATTGATACTCTCAACATAAAGAAGATCTTCCTCATGTTGAGGTGAAACTTCCTGCATTTTAGTTTATGGACACTGCTCCTCATCCTACCAGTGGGTACCACTGAAAAGAGTCTGGCACCATCCCCCTGGCACCTGCCTTTGAGACATTTATATGTAGTAATGAGATCCCCTTTTCTTGCTTTCTTTCTTGAAACAGAACAAATCAGCCATCAGAGATTTCTGGTTGCAGCTCTGAACCTCTTCTTACCTAATGTTCACAAGGAAAAACGATCCCCAAGATTCCTCCTAGAATGATTTATTGCTACTTTGAGCCTATATTAAATCTTTCTTTAGCCAGACCCCTCCTGCCCTCTACCTGAGGCTGGCTGCTATGCTGACAGTGTATTTCTACACTTCCTAAAACACACTTGTTTTGAAAGCTATCAAGACCTTTACAGTTTTATTTGCCATTGTTTTCAATGGGCTTGGGCACTTACTACAGTATTTTTAAAAACAGAATTATGTGCTTATTTGTTACAAGTCTTTCAAAAGGCACAGTCTCATACTGCTAGTTACACCACCTTCTCCTCAAAGAAAGAGCCCAGAGACTTAGCTCGGATGCACTCAGTCTCAAGGCTGTGGCTGCCAAGGTAAGACTCTTCTGATGTAAATAAACCCTATCAAAAGTATTTCTAAGTTAACACACAGGATATGTTTTGGTGTCATTAACCAAACAGCTATTTGTATTCTGAATGTTAAGTGATTTGTGATTTTTGAAATATAAGCAGTATTCTGTTTGCAGCACTCAGCGCTGTTTCAAAGAAACCTGTTACTGTATGTCTCACCATTGTGAACTTACATATAAGCAAATCTATATATAAACAATATATAAAAATAAGCTGATATAAAAATGTAACCAAATTGCCTATTTGCTTCTAAACACAGCTCTACACAATGGCTGAAATATTAGGTGCAACTAAAGCCTAACTCAAGCGATACTTCAGATACGCAAGGTTATTTGCTTAAGAATAAGTTGGAACAAACAGAAAAAATTGTTAACTTTAGCAGAAAACCAGCTACAGAGCTAGGTGCATTGCATGTGAGCTAGTCCTGTTCTGGATCATTCCCTGTTCATAACAGTCTCCCTATAGAAGACTCCACTGACCATGCTACTGAAGTGTTTTTCAGCAGTGCACTTGCTGATGTACTGTCTACTCAAACCTTATTCAACCTTTCAGTGAAAATACATATGAGAGAATAATTCATCTTGATAGATAATCACTGCTGTTTTCAAAAGTACTTCTAAACTAATATGAGGGTAGCCAAGCTGAATCCATGGCTTGCATTTCAAACACAAAGTAGCAGTGCTGTGACAGCCCTTACACAAGCAGCTTACTTCACATTCATTGATAATATTCCTGCAAAGACCTGCTTTACTTACAAAATTACCCTGGAGTCAGAGAAGACTATTTGTGAGCATGGTCCTTAGCAGGACTTTCTGCATCAGGTAACATATCCCAGTGCCACACCTTGCTCTGAGAGATGGAACAAGAGAGAAAGATGCGCAGAGCTCCCAAAGAACAAGAGTAAAATCTGATGTATTTGTGATAGATGCCAGCAATATGAACTTTCTGTGCTTAAACAGCCCAGGTTTTACAGTCTAGCTCAGTCCCGATGAACATATACTTAACTGATCCATTGTGAGTGAATGCAACCCCTGTATAATTAGGTCTGGACACAGCTTAATCTTTTAGGTAAGCTGTAAAGCTCAAAGGCCTCTTCTGAACCCTTTGACTAAAGAAAATTACAAGTTTACAGAAATAAGAGGAGTACAGAGTTTTATATAAACTTACAACGCACTCATGCAGAAAATCTTAATGTTAGCAGAGACCTTCACCATACTGAAGTGTGAAAAAGCAAAATGATTCAAAAATAAGCCATATATCGTATCTGATAAGAAACTTTTTACATTAAAATCCTCACAGGTTCCTAACTTGGTAATTAAACAGTATTGCAACATATGTCAAAGAGGTTTATGAATATAATCACATCTCCCAACTACATACTGTTCAGAAAACACAGACCAGCAAGATACAGGCCTATTTTTAAAAAGTTCCTTTCAGTATTTTAATTATTATGGAGTTTGACAACAGCACTCCAACATAACGCATGTAGTGCACGGCTCGTAAATCCAAGCCCATTGTTAAGGAGAAAGGTGAATGTTATAACCCAAAATTGCATATTAGCAATGTTTCAGCATACAGAAAGCCTTCCAAAATGGGAAGAGTTGGAAGCATTTTAAAGCCAGGTTTCTTTTACAGAGTTCTCTCAATATAATTTTTTTCAAGAAGTAGACTCGCCTCAGTGAGCTGACAAAAAGCAGAGCCCTGGCGAAATCCAGCACTCCTACTGTTCAGCACAATTACTTCAATTCCACTACTTAGCAGGAAGACATTTAAATTGTTATTGTACTTCTACCTCGCAGCAAAAGAATGTAGGAGGGTGATGCTAAATAATCATGCACTGAGGATTTAAGTTAAGATCAGGTCTGTTTGTCATTGGTTGAGGCTTGTTTTGTTTGTGTTGTGGGTTTTCTGTGGTTTTGTTTTGGGATATTTTAATATATAAACAGCAGATGAAAATAAATGTCAACTACTGGCACTAAAAAAGATTGGCCAACAATCCCCTTTGCTTCAGGGCTACTGCTGGGGGATGAATAAAATATTAGCCATCTGTAAAATTCAAACATGCTGGGAAAAATAAAATATAGAATCTACATTTTGAGAGTCAAATGCTTTACTAACAGTTTAAAACAACCCTGGGACAGAATTTCTCAGTTGGCCAGTCTGCTTTCCTATACAGCTATTAAAGTAGATGTGATACATGAGATAAGAAGAGTCATTAAAAGAGCTGTATGTGTCGATGAAAGACTCCAAGTGTGTGCAACAAGTAAAGCTGAACGCTTCACACTGCCACTTCCAAATGTGCGTACTAAACCACTTTCAGACAGCAATATGCTGCATGAGCTATGAGAGACAAAAGGGCCCAAAATATATCCCAAATATGTATGCTTGAGTTTACCAGTTGTTAGCTAGGTTGTGTGACTGAATTTATTTAACCCAACAGCAGTGGGCGAAAAACGGAGAGAGTAAAGGGTGAATCAGAGCCAGCAGAAACCAGATTATAAAAAAGACAAGATGCTGCACCAGGAGTGGTAGAGGCCCCTGCAGAGTTTCAGGCTAGCTGAGATAGGACTACCCTGCTGGTCACAGGGATTGAGAGGCAAAAATCCAATTGAAGCTTTGAGCCAGCAGCCACTGCCTCCCTACAGCTTTAAGATATTGCTTATCAGCTGCCCCATGCTGCCTTGCAGGGAGATAAGTAACTCTGCACAAGTCCAGCCTAGTCCACTTGGACTGCCTGCAGCAATCAGCAGAAACTGCTGCGAGACCTCCAAGCACAGCTGTTGATCCACAAAATTGCAACACGCCACTGGAAAAAGAGCGACATTGCTCTCATTTGCTGCCCACAGTCCCACTTCAAGCACTGAACAGAACAATTCTGCATAAGATACTGTCTTGGAAAAGAACAATATGATCTGTGTCTAGTTGCTAACACAAGCGTTGGTTCAACACTAGAGCTATTTTAAGACAAAGCAAAACCCTCAGTCCCAAACCAGAACACATCAGAGATTTAGGCATTTACAGCATCTCCTCTCACACCAGCAGTGTTTCAGTATGATTTTTTAGCGTCTTAGAAGGAATTTTTATCTAATAACTCAAGTTAAAGCACATTGCTGTTGGAAAAAAAACCCCTAACAATAGTTCAGATAGGGATTCTCGTTAATCTGACAACAGATTTAAGTGGTTAAAGAATAACACTAACAGAAATCAAAACTGGCAATGTAAGCTAGGAAATAAGAACCTGCCAAAATTTCCTTGTGGGAGTGTATTTTGAGCAACCTGAGAAGGAAAGAGGTTCAAAGTTGCATTTGCACTATGCCAAATCAAACAGTACATTTACATTCTGATTCATTTTCCTTCTGCTTACTAGTAAATAAATAGATTAAAACATTACTATAAACAGTTTAAATTCCATTAAATAGAAATAATTCTTTCATTTTTCACCTCACAGCAATTTGACGTTTCATCTTAATTTGGAAAGCATTGAAATATACTTATATACCAAGGAATGAACCTGCTGCTTTGCAGAGTACATTCCAAAAGTAGAAGACTCACTGGTTCATAATTATTTATGTTGCTCTAAACATAATTAGATATCAGAATAACTTCCCCCACCAATTTATCTGCTTTTTGTATTCATTGTTTCAGTCTTTTTCTCCCTTTCTAGTTATCCACTGTTATCCTTAAGGGGGTTTTGTTTTGTGGGGGCTATATACTGTGTTGAGGTTTTTTTGTTGTTCTGTGTCTTTTGTTGGTTTAAGATAGTTATATATGAAATTAAAGAAGGTGAATGGTCCATTTAAGGCTCTAACCAGACACTTGAAAGTAATTTTTCTAAGTGAAGTTTATTAGTTTTAGCATATTTCAAAGTGTTGGCATAATAATTGTATGGTGACAGCATAATCTGTTGCAAGATCTCCGTTCACTGCAGTCAGTCATAACCAGGATGCCTAAGGCAAGGTTATTTGTATTGGGGTTTCATCTGGTTTTGGGGCTTGGTTTTTTTTTTTTTTCCTCTGTGGAAATGGATATTGACACTTGCAAGTTTTGTTCAGAAAGAACAGTCAGAAATCAGCATTCAGGTAATCAGCCTCTGGTACTTTGCCCTGCTACAAAAGAGCAGGCTTTAAGAAGAGTCGCATTTGCCTCATCATCAGCTGAACTACTTATGACTATCAGTCAGTATATTAACTTTCCAGTTGCGGAACAGAAAAGGTATGGTGCAGACTGAAATTCCTTGCCTGTTTGTAAATGAGTTCTGCTAATGAAGGTGCACAAAAGGTACACACTAATGAGCAAAGCTCTCCAATGATGTAATTCTGACCTACTCAAGGCAGTAACTACCATGATGCTTTCTCTCCCTCTCATTGGAATAGGGACAAAGTCTCACAGAATTCTCAAAAAGTCTTCTGAACTTTCTGCAAGACATGAGACTGTCAGATAGGTCACTGCACCCACATGGTATTAAACATCAGCATTAATTTAAAATCATTGATACATGCTACTTCCACAAAAATATTAAGTCTTGGAACACTCACCATATCAGCTCTCAAAATCTAGCATTGATTTGCAATTGCTTCACATGGACATTATGCATCCATGCTTTATATGGATGGAAGTGTTACAAAATATGATTTTAAAGTATCTTAAACTTGATCCTTGAAAAATCTTTATTCACATTGCAGTGTAAAAAGAAAAAGGAAGTTATAAAGCAACATAATGCTTACATATTATTAAAATATGTAATAACTGTTTACAACACCAGAATAGCATAAAGGCTGTCATTAAGAACAAGTTGCTGAAAAGCATTACCTCTATACTCATCTACAATTAATTACATCAGACACTGAGTACTTCCGATGCCATGCCTTTAGACTATGACATAAAAACCCCAAATGAAGTAATTTTGTATAGTACAGGCATAGCAACTTCATGAAGCTGGTGCCTGTCTGTGTAACTGAGGATGGTGCTGCCAGTATGGGCCTGCATGTGGAGACTGCAACTACTGCAAACGCTAGGGCAGCCTGTTAGAAGTATCCTTATGAACTGATGGACTGGATTTACAAGGGTAACCTGTACATCAAACCAGTGTCAACACAACTGGGAAATGGGTAAAAGGCAAAAACACAGGAAAATACAGGAAAGAATTAAAACCAGTTAGCAGGTTTAGATGAAGCTCATAGGCACTTTGCCCAGCAGGCAATAGCTTTTGAAGCTGAAGCAAAATTTTGCCCCTCAGAGAGAAAGAGAACTTGGAGAATGGGTACTGATGACAGCTTTGCTACATGTAGGAAGTGATTTATAACAGAGCCTCCAAAATCTGTAAGATTAGAGAACAACTGTCTAGCGAGGACTTCATCGTATTTTTGATTTGCATATGGGGACAGAGGAGAAAAAAAACCAACCCAAAACTTGCAATACTGAAAGAAAAGGCTAAAACCAAGGTATGTGTTGAAATTTAAAACAAAATAGCAAAGCAAACCAGACTGAACCTGAATGTTGAATTTCTTTGAAAAATCAGTTGTAGCAGAAAATGCCCTTTCTGCATGTTTAATCTTCCACATTCTCCTCCCCATGTACTTCTGAATGAGGCATGCCTTAAAGGAACAGCTTTGAGACATCAGAAGATTCACAAGATGCAATGGCTTAGAGTGGCATTGTTCCATTCCCCCTCCTTCAGGTAATCATTCTTGCTACAGGCAGCAAGGCTAGAGAGAAGATTTTTTTTGGCCATTTCTGGCCTAGTAATGTGTCCTTTCATAAAGAGCTTTTAAGACCTACTCAGAGTGTCATCAGGCAGAGCTTCTGCCAATTTCATAATTCATCTACCAATTTTCAGATTTTAGTATAGAAAATTGTTCAAATAAGTAGGAAATCCAGGACCCACTAATGTACTCTGGCATCTCCTGATGATCGACATAATACATAGCCAATCTAGATACCTGCTAGACGTCAGTCTACTGGTGATGGGTCTTGCTTTTTTAGTTGTTTAAAGCCTCAGAAGAGCTTCATGGCACCAACTTTTATGAAGGAAGACACTGTTCAGTCTACATCATTCTTCACCCAAAGCCCACAGGAAAACCAAACCTTTGCATTTTGGTATCTGTAGCTGCATTTGTACTGACAGGAAGATGATCTCTGAGTATATAGTTAGGTTAGAGACTGAGATACCAAGAGTGAGCAAAGTGACATGCCTGAAGTGACTGGCATATACATGACGCAACAGAAAAGTATAGTTTTTAAAACTCTAGATACTTCCCGAATGTGAGAAAAGATGAAACAGAATTTTGGAATACTAAAAAGAAATCTATCCAACTCCATCTGGGAGCATTCGCTGGCAATGAATCCAGTGGCCATTTTCTTGGCTTGGAGGTACAGGTGGGAGCAAAGATGTAGTTTGGATGGTGCATCCATGTTGCAAATGGGAATGCCACATACACTGAACAAGTGTCTTCATAGATCAGAATGCTAACTTTTGCCTAGAGTTGTTTCTGTAAGAAAGGAAGCTATCATGAAGCAAGACTAGTTGTCAATCTTAACGCACATTTTTCTCCATCAACCTTGTCCAAAGGAAGTTAGGAAACAAGTAAATAGTTGTAAATGAATGGTCTAGCACTGCCAAACTGTAAGATTCAGTTTCCAAGACACAGATTTAATATCCCCTCTCTTCACTCCAATATATTGTGCCTCTTCATTTGCAAATTACAGCTATCCCTTCAGGGTCTGAAATTCAACAATTTGCTATATACGCAGATGCAAACATGACAGTATTCATCTTATACTTGAAACACATTTAAATTAGCCCTAAGACCTGAATCAGCTGAAAGCATAACAAATCTGTGAGCCTTTCAAGACATAACTAATCATTTTAGGTTTTCCTTGTGACACCAAATTAATGGATACAAAATAAATTTACACTGAAAAAAGAATCAGAGCAGAAATTATTTCTAGATTACATTACAGCTGCTTAAAACACGATAAAATTTTGTTTTTCACGTTTTGAAACGAACACTTACAAACTAGCAGTATCAAGTATTATAAGCAATCTCGTTTAAGTAGCCACCTCCACCTTCTTTTCCTTGAGCATTCTTTCACTAAAAGAATACCTTAACATTTACTGCTCTTTTCTCTAGCACATAATTGCTAGAATTTATTTGGTATGCAAATATCCATTAATTATTTTAAAACATTATTTCCAAAAATAGCATTCAATTTCACTGAAATATGTATGCATTCAGAGCACTACATTTCATGCTGTCACTGCACTAGATACAAAGGAGTTATACAGCTTTCTTAGGTTCCAAGCTGAAAATGTATTGCAACCATATTAGGAAGCACATAAGGCTTTTTATGCCTTTAAGACAAAAATGCTTTATGGAAGGAAAAAGTAAACTTTGACGCCAGAAAAGTATGTTCCAGCTGTTTGAGTAAAGCCAAATATGTACAAATGCTGAGATGATTTCTCTTCTCCCCCTCTGGCAATGCTGTTCGGAAATTCAAAGTGACAAATGCAAAACACAAAACAGAGACAAGAAACCATTAGAGATTACTTGCAACAAGACATTTTGAATTAGACATATGAAATATTACTCAGTAATGATTTTTCGTTCCTTTGAATTTATTATTAACAAAAACTGAACTTGCTGAAGTGATAAATGCTTTGCATGGATCTTCTTTAACAAAGAAAAGGGAAAACAACCCTCTGAAACAAGGGAAAATGCACCTCTTCCTGCAAAAAAAATTTCCTAATATAATAATTCATCCTCCTCTGTTTCATTCCATTCTTTTACACAGCCATGCTATGATGGTAGCTTATTTCATTATTTGTTTTCCTTTTTAGATCTTAATAGGAACATCTGTTTGTCAGAAAACACATCCTTTGAAAACTTGATACTTCATTGCAACAGTGGGAGGGTGGAACAGAGAGACAGGGCTGCACCATAAGACTAGTAAAAACTCATGTTGCTAAGTCTAGCCGTGTGGTATCTTGGATACAGCTCACATCATCCCCTTATAAACAGGGAGATGAAAATAAAATCTTCTTACCAAAAGAAATATACAACTTCTAAACCCAATACACTCATGACTGCTTTCTACACGCTTTCTCAATATATATTCCTTGCGGAAGTACTTCTAGCACAAGCATTTCCATATTTACAGTTAGGCACCGAGGAGGAATGGAACATAAGCCAGTTACAGATCATACTTTTTTCTCTGCCTTGTTCTAGAATGACTTGTCTCTCGATATTTTCAACATAGTCATACAACAGAAGACACTACAAATCAAAACCTTACCAAGAGTATATAACATGTACACAGCTCCTTTATTAAGATAAATTTTATCTATTTCTACAAGGCCTCTCCCTGCATTTAAGTTTTCAGAGACAAGCAATGGATTTATTCCTGTGTTCTTATTCAAACCAAGCAATAGCCTTCACAGGAAATGAAAAATTAAAAATACAGTATTTCTGGCCTATAAACAGAATACAACTAGTAAATATAAAAAGGAACTTTCACTATTTTCCTGAACACTTCAACTATGTCTAGGTTAAATTCCAGGAAATTTAAGACTATTTTAAATTAAGAGAATCCCTGTTTGCTCATTTTTAATCACAAAAGCCCCCCTTCCTTCCCATAAGCAGGAAGACAGGTTATCAATAAATAGCTTCCTATATTTCTAAACCTAGTTACAGCCAGCACTGTAACAAGAGTATAGCATTACTGATTTTGCTTCCTTTTTTTCCTTTCTCCAAACAAAATAACCCAATTACACGTACCAGAGAACACTGCCCAAATAAGGTAAGTTTTCCTTACATCTACTGAAATTAATACATCAGTATTTTGGCATACTTATCAATTTATGGCCTTTGAATAGTTGTTATTAAATTTGACAAAAAGGCATAGCAGTTTATAGCAAACCTTCCAAAACTCAGGACTAAACTGGGAGAGGGAAGAGAGTAGCAAACCTCATGACAAAACCAGAAATAAAATGGAACAAAACCAGACACTGATCTGGCTAAACTGCCAATTTCTCCTTTGCAAAGCACCTGCAGGCAGGAATAAGAACAACCCCAAACAGCACCTCTGTTACTTTGTTCTAGATTATGTTTATTTCTCTGATCTGTGTAAATCAATGCTTTAGCACTAAGTATGACATGCATTAAAGCAAGTGAGTGCATATAAGGCCCCCCCAGGGATAAAATTAAGTAAAAAGATAACCTGTTATTTCAAACACACTATTGCCAAATAGCAGTTTCAATAGTGCTTACTAGGTTACAGTCAGTGAAACAGGGGAAGTTCGGGTTAGCTATAAGGAAGAAGTTCTTCACTGTGAGGGTGGTGAGGTGCTGGAACAGGTTGCCCAAAGAAATGGTAAATGCTCCATCCCTGGCAGTGTTCAAGTCCAGGCTGGTCAGGGTAAGGTGTCCCTGCCCCCAGGGAGGGAGGAGTTTGAACTATGTCAGCTTAAGGTCATTTCCAACCCAAACCATTCTATGATTCTATGATAAACAGAACATAAGGAAGGAAAACACACAATAACACAAGTGAAGAAGTCTTGAAAATAAAATTTATATTTACATAGTATTTTGGTATCTATAGATAGCTAGCACTCCAACTATGCTCGCTTAAACTACAGAAAACATTTGAGTTACAGAAGTCATTCCATGTCCGGACTCCTGCACTTTTCCCTTCAAATAACATTATGTAGAATTTCTCACCTAAAAACCAATCACCAAAAAAAAAAAAAAAACCCCACAAAAAAACATCTGTGGGATAATTGAACTTATATTTAAAAATGCAGCATTGTCCACACATAAGGGAAAACGGACTTTCAGGGCCTCTCGGGGCGAGATGCAGTCACATCTGGTATGCCAGGAATGAGCACTTCACAGTGGTTCCCGTAATAGGCAGAGGGTAGAGCGAGGTGGAGATCTCGCAGTTACGCTTTGTCCTAACTTCAGCAAAAGATGGGAACTAGGTGGTGTAAGAAACTGATAAGCTGCATACTTGCTACC
>JAOEHY010033871.1:0-40813 GCA_025447955.1 Psilopsiagon aurifrons
CCGGCTTCCCCTCCTCCCTGGCAGAGCATGAGGCTCTGAAAGTCCTTGGTCAGAGTAAACATTACTGAGCAGCAACTAAAAACATCGGTGTTATCAGCGCTGTTCTCAGGCCGAAATTCAAAACCACAGCCCTGCACCAGGAGAAAAATGGCTGCTACTGCTGAACCCAGGGCACTGTGCCTGATAGTTTTGTTATTGTTGGGCTTGCAAAAGCGTTTCAATAGTTCTTTTACACAAAGACTACACGCTTTAACAAATATCTTTGTCTAACCGACATCAGATGTTCAGTAGGTGGTGATTTAAACTAGATTACACAGGAGATTCACAGTAATCTTTTAATGTCCCTCTTCCCTTCCTGAGAATAATGTTTTTTGAGAATAAGGTGCTTTTTTCCTGGTTTTTGTTGATATTGGGAAAAGTATAAGTTAGGTACCTTATCCTTTTCTTTCCTCAATAGTTACTATGGGAACAGAGCTGCAGGTCACAGGGGAAAATCTGCAAAAGTGGTTTCTTAAATTGTTCATTAAAAAAAAAAAGAAGGTAACATTATTGGAATTGTAGTACTTTTCATTCAACTTGGTTGGATCATATTGTTATCCATATTTCACTCACAAAAGAAGCACAGTGAGTGGCAAGAAAAACAGATGGGCATGTTTTTGTACTTCTTCCTTAGGGTTAATATTTTTTAATTGAATGCAGCTGTTGGAAAGATTTCTCTTGTTACGTATAGATGGAGCATTAAAAATGGATGATCACATTTTCATCCTGTTTCAGTGGAGTACTAGATTTAATTATTCCACTGCCCTTATTCAAAACCCTGCAGGTCTTTTTTTTCTTAATAATTATATCATAAGTTAGAATAAGTTTCACTTCCCTACTTAGTGATTTCAGTATATAGGGGTAATCACCTTCTCATTCAGCTCTTGCATAGAATACAATTGTTATGGGTGAAAATGCACAAGATTAGAAATCTCTAAGATGCATCCTGTTGTTCTCACTATGCAGATAATGCAGCTGACTCTAGGGCCATGAGTTTTGGGTAATCTGTCCACTGATACCCATATTTCCCTAGATTTAATTTTTTCCACTTTGGTATTTATGCGAATAGTCCTGCTGTCATCAACTTACTCTTTTTTTCTTTTCAGAAAGAAAAAAATAGTTCCTTTGTATTCTTCATTCTTTTCAAAAAAATTGATGGGTAAAAGCCAGGAAAGTGAAATGAAGATGTTGAAAGGGATGGGGGATATTTCATGGTAATACAGATTACTGACATAGCTTTCATATGGTTTATTTTAATCAACCTCAGCTACTAGATGATAGATATGATGAAATTCCCACTTAATATAGTAGTTTTGAATATATGAGCTTCAGTTTGCATAGGGGATTCATGGTGAGATAATTAGGAGTGTGGTGTGTGAATCTAGAGGCAGTAACTGATCCTTACTGTTGATTATGTTGCCCAGTGTCTGCTGCTTTGTAGATTTCTGCAGTTCCTTCTTCTAGAGATTTTTTAAAGTTTGTGGTTTAATGTATCTCCATGTCATACTTGAGTATGACTGTGATTCAGGATTATAGAGCTAAATTTGGAAAAGCATGTTGAAACCTCATTATAGTGGTTCTAAAGATATTGATTCTATATGTTGGGTGATGAGTTGTAGACAGTTGCTGAGGTATATCCAGCTTTTGTATGGCATGTCCTGGAGGGCTAACCATGAAAAATCACTTTTCAAATGAGAACTTAATAAAAACTTTCCTTCTCTGAACACTAAGCCCTACTCCCCGTGCGATTAGTGGTTTCATTTCTTTCTCAGCAGTTGGGTAATGATGATGGCTCCAGATGCTGCAGGAGTGATAAAGAGAGTGATTAATTTCACTTGAAAAGGCATATGTTCAAAGAGGAGCCAGCCCAGTGCCTCAAATGTGGAGCCCACATTGTTGCTGTGGTGCAGCTTGCTTGCCTTGGTACCCAACTGTTCCTGGAGAAAGTACCAGTAAACCTATGTTATTTATCTTAAGCCAACTGCTTGATTTTGACCACTCCTTGATGTGTATTTCCCACCCCCCTTGTATTTCACAGGATAGGATTTTAAAAGATCTTTGTGTCTCTTTATAAAGCAGCACTGTCAAGCTCTCAGCAGAAGACTTTGAGAAGGGGCTGATGCCACCAGCGCAGCCTAAGTAGCTGTGAACAAATTCAGAATTATGTTTATACCCTGTACAGAACAGAGTGGTAATGAAAGCATTCATAATCCCTGGCATAGTCAACAGTAACTTTAGAAATGTTCCTACGCTTTATTTGCAATAATAGTTCACACCGTATGACTTGCTAAAAAATCCTGACATTTAAAGTATTACATTTTCGATGTACTTAAAAAATTAAATGTATAATGTAGGTACTTACCAAAGTATGTACTGTTAGGACTTACTAAAGTGAGTCCTAATAAGTCTTTATTAGGACTTTCTTGACGTGTTGAATAGGTTAACAGAAATATGAAACATGTCTGGTGGTGCCAGCCATGTGATTAAATATAGAGTGAGGGGATATCTGGTGTTTACTGGGTTATCACCAAAATTTTTTCACCAATTGGTGTCTTCTTGGGTTTATTCTATCGCCCCTCAGATCCAAAGACAGTCACGTATGAATAATATCGTTTAAAAATATCCACCTATGTGTGAGGCATGTTTTACTTCTTTACAGTATGACATTCATAACCATAAATTTTACAAGTCTGGAAGTGCTGCTGCCAAAAATGAATTCAGTATTTCTGACATCTTTAAGATCTTTTGACCCATTAGTTAAATTGATAAGTATCAATTGCTTTTGAGCAATTACTTTTAAGCAAAATAAGCACTTTTCTTCCAGCTATTGAAAATCTTCAAGATGGAGTCACTGGTTATAGAAAAATTATTTCCATATATTTAATAAATTCTGATGTGTATTAGCTGTATAGTTTTGAAACAGCTGCCTGGAGAGAGCACAAAATTTGAGTTTACAGACAGGGACTAAAAAGAGGACTAAACACCAGGAACTTCTCAGAAGTTCTTGTATTAAATATGGTGCACACAATGTAGTGCTCATTTAAATTTTTTGTCACTCCCTTATTATTTTTCCTTGCATTAATAAAGTAATTCTGTATTCAAGCAGAAATTCAATAAATTGTTTGCAGCTCCATGTGTTAGATATATATGCCGTATGACTAGAATAAGTAATTTATCTAAGCTTTCAATATTTTTAGTATTAATTCAGTATATCTATTTTTCATCTAGCATTAAATATTTCATAATCCAAGTATAGTTGTATCTTGATTTAAACCATTGATAATGTGAAAATTCTTGATTCTGCAGATGTGTATTCCCAAATTTCGCTTTATTCACTGTCAGTGGTAAGCTTATAACATGTGAAGTTGTATCTGTTCTTAATAGGTAGCTGATGTTTATTCGTTTTGAAGTTGTAGAAATCCAATAATAAGGGTTTATCCAAACTTTAACTAGTATTGATCACACTTTTCCCTTAAGGAAATATCAATCCTCGATCTTCTGCATTCCTCTGCAAAGTGCCAAGAAAACCTTACTTCTAGAATTGGGTCCAAGCATGAAAATGTGTGCCACTCCCCTAAAACAACCCCAGGTGTATCCTTGTACTGAGATGAAAGTTACACTGAGATGAAAGTGTTAAATGTGCTGCTTACGTGTTAGTGTCTCTATGTGTATACGTTTATGCATTATTTTTTGAGTGTATTTATATGTCAGCTGTGTATAATTGTGTTGCTATCTAGCCAAGGACGCTCATGTAGTAGCAGAAACAGAAATATAACTGCAATGATTTGAAAAGACTGGAGAGGGATCAAATGAGAAAATGGGAAGCTGGAGTAAATTATGACAGTAAATGTTATTGTGCCCTAAGGGTTCTTGCAAAGTACAGTACTTAAAACCCAATTTTTGCTTTGTAGATAAGTGAGCGTGTCTCAGTTAAGTCAATATACGTGTGCAATAGGTGATAAAGTTTGGTATTACACACCTGCTTTTGTATTTTTCATAGTTACTGCTTTACAGGTAACATTATATTTATGTTTGGAACACTCTAAAGTACTTTATGCTTTCTGTTATGACCTTTTAAACATGTTTCTTGGTTTAGTAATGGGAGTTCAGGCAGCCCAAAATTTTCACTCCCATGTTGGGTATTTATTGATGGCTAATTGACTACTGACCTTTGCAGTGACTCTCTCCAAAAAAGTAGGGAGTGACACTAGGGGATAACAAATCAAAGAAATTGAGATGCAGGTGAGAAAATGTAATTCTATGCAGTTACATTTAAATACTGAAGGCTGCTCTTCTGAATAAAAGGTGAAAAATAGAAAAATATCCCTGTTTTGCCTGTAGATATTTTAAAATTTTAATGTATATATGAAAGAGTTTTACTTTTTCACCTTCTACACTGTGATTCACTTGGCCTTGATGTTTTTTTTTCTTTGTAATCGATAAGCCAGCTGGCAAAGTCCTCAAAATGATTTAATTATTGCAGCACACAGGGCCCCAAATCAGATTTAAGGTATTTTGATGAAGTTTATGGAATAAACCAGTGAACAGGTGCACATGATGGAAAGTTGCTAGTATTCAAATCTGCTTGATGGTTCTGCGGGCAGAAAGTTCCCCATAGACCTTGCCTGAAAGGTCAAGAGCTAACCTTAGTATATGTTGTTTAATGCAATATCATTAGAGTAAATATATTGTAACTATATGTGTGTCTTAGTATATGAGGAGCTAAACACATGGTAAACTCTCCATGTTTGGAATATATTACCAAATAAAGCTATGCAGCATTCAATACAGCAATTACACAAAAAGCATTGCAGTCAACTTCAATTCCAGTATTAGCAGTAATAATCAATCATTTTCAATCCAAGGGACAGTCTAATCGTTTTTTGTTGCTGCTTTGAAAGGTTACATTACTCAGTTATCTTGCAACTGAGCAACCTTTTCATGTTTGCTTCATGTAGGTTTTTATAAATGTTCTTCCTTTTAATCTCTGGATTTCTGGTATTGGTTATTTCATGAGAGTTTGAATATTTCCCTAACCTTTTCTCATCCCAATTTAACTTTAACAGTTATTAAACATCTTTGGAGTAGAAGACCTAATTGGCATGAGCAACAGATGATTTTTTTTTAATCTGCCTATCTCTGTAAAATCTCCTTTTTGCTCTTTCTGCTGGTGTTGCCACATTTTTCTTTCCAGAAGCTTAGATACTTTGTGAAAGATCCTGCTTTTCAGGTCTTCTGGAATCAATTCTAGCCAATCCTTTTTACTTGCAGATGGTGTCATTTGAACAATATTAATCACAGGGCAAAATACTGACTTTTAAGCAAAAGGGTATTGTGTTTTTTCAGATATGAACCTGGCTAGTAGTTAGTTGAATTGCTGTATCCTGGATGTTGCCCATTAGCCCATAAATTTCTTTGCTCCATTGTCTAGTAAAATTAACATATTTTTCATGAATGGGAACTAAAAGTTCCTTACCATTTTATTTTTGTTTCCAATGCAAATAGCAATTACAGCAGCTGGGAAATTTTAGCTTAGGAATACATTATCAGAGATTTGTTTCTTTTTATGTCTTTGGTGGTATTGGCAAAGCTGCCTGTTAATATATTGATGATATTTTTTGGTTTTTTTTTTTTTTTTTTTTAAATCCTGACAGTTTCTTCATGCCTGGCCTGAATATACATTTTAGTACCAGTAACTGTCCTTGCGTCCTATGGACACATACATGTGCTCTGGTGTACTTGTCTTCAGGTAGCTATTAACATGTTGAAGATCTATACATCTGAATTAATTTCTGTTGTGGTGTTTTTGCTCTATCATCATTAATCTATTCAGTTTAACTTCTGCTGTCTTTATGCACTCATAGCTGCACGGAGGTGATGGAAGATGCTATGTGAAACTGCTGATTGCTAATGCTGTGCATTAGTCTATTTTTTAAACTAGATTGGTAAATGCCATATGCAAAATTTCATAACTTTCTCGTAAAACCATTTTAATATATCTCTGGAGACTCTATTGATAAACTTTCCCTTAAGCATATATACAAATTAAATGTGGGAACCTGTGGCTAAAAGAAGTGGCTCCAAGGCAGTGATTCACAAGGATGAAAAATCAATAAGAGTTTCATTAAGGAAGGAAGGAAAGTTTTGACAGGGACTCTGCTTTGCTTTTTTATGGAAAGTAGAGGGAGAAACTATTTTATTCAGCTTTACTTTTAGAAGTAGGAGTCATAATGTTGAGGCATGAATGTGGCTGGGTGAAGGGATCTGTCAACTATGGTCTCTTTGTATCCCTGGTGTATTTTCTCAAATTCTCCTCTTCCAGCTCTTCCTTTTAATTTGTAGAAGTAGCACCTTCTGGAAGTGGAATTATCCGTTGGAAAAGCTGCCTCAGCTGATACCTTGTAACTTGTTTTAGCATGTGTATGTATGCAGGAGGTTACAGTGTAGGCTTGCAGAACTGCTGCTAACTGGAGCTGTGGCCTCCCATGGGTAGAGGTTTTCACCCATAGCCCCACTCTTCAGTGGGTCAGGTTTTGTGGCCATGTAGTTGGGTTGATTCAGATAGCTTGGTGTGATGGAAACTATTTTTTTTCTCCCTATTTTTAAGGCTTTTCTTTTGAATGAGCTGAGAAGTGACCTGCCCTGCAGCTGATATGGTGAGGATGACCTGTGGGAGGGCAAGAGGGCACCATGGGGTGGGAAGAGGGATGAGACCAGCCTACATATGGGAGCTATATGGGTGAACATGAACGCAGATGCTGACAGGGGCGCCTGCTTGGTCTGTGAGTAGGAGCTCCTCTCTTCTGCGAAGATTCTGTTTGTGAAGCTGGACTTCTATAGCAACCATCTCTCCCCGTCATAACTCTTGATTCTGTTTTTTTAGTTTTGCTATTTAAACGTGGTGATGACACGTTAGCTATCTCACAGTGACATTCGGCAGTTGTACATCTGTTTGTTTTCATTAAATACAGTCTTTTGGAAAGTTTTAGCGGCGATCCGATTAAAACACACTTAGGGTGGAAAACCTGGCAGAGGTCCTCTCAGCCAAAAGCAAATTTATTTCTCCAAGCTTGTTTAAAAAAACCAGGAATGTTGGCAGGGTTGAATAGTAAATATGAGCTGTACATCTTGTTCAGCGGGCTTTTTTTGGATGCCTTGCATGAACCAAACCAGTGAGTAAGTGAAATACACGTGACTGAGGGCTCTGACAGGGTTGTGGTGATGGATTAAAATCAGATGAACGAAGCTGCTGCCACCCCTGACCATCTGCCCTGCTCTTTGTTGTGCATCCCGGAACAGCAATATTTGGTCTGTTCATGAATAAGCCTTTATAAAACAGATCTTAGTCTGGAATATTAAAGTAAGCTGAACTGGGGCTGGTTTACTTCAATATGCTTCTCCTAAATGCTTTTGGGGAGCTTTCAGACTGCCACAGCTGTCTAAAAAGGCATACTAAAAATGGGATGTTATTTGTATTTCTGAGGCTGACTTGGTAATGTACTCGTGCTGCTTCCTTGCTTGCATCTTCTTCCTCTGCTGCTGTGTGTAAATGCAAATGTGTGCATTATGTGATTGCTCTGCTCTGGCATTGAAGCTGATGGTGTCCACAGTCCTGAGTGTCCCTGCGCCATGCTTCCCTTCACAACATTGCCTGCCTGAGAGTCAGCGCAGATGCTGCTCTCAGCAGTTTCTTCTCAGTGTATTTAAAATTGTGGTTCTGTTTACCACTCCAGTCCTGCAGAAACACTGCTACCTTTTAGTAAATATTTTAAGAGTACGCTACTATTTTTTACTTAAATATTTGTATTGTAACATATGAAGTGGTTGCCTAACATATATTCTTCTGCAGAGCATCTGAACTGTAATTTGGGGAAATCATTTGCTTGGTTTTAGAGCAAAATTGGGTTCAAGTTGATTAGCTGAAGTAAATGTGATGCACTGCAGACCGACACGGAGTTGTATATAGTGCAAAAAACAGTAATAAACACATTTCGGTGCTCAAAGTCCCACGCCTTGAAGCACTGTGGGCTGCTGGGTGACCTGTTCACCTTTCACAGGTTTTGAACAATGGCAAGTAAACAGATTGGATGCGATCTTTTTTCAGCATCATCTGTTTTCACAACTGAAGCTCCCATATGATCATATCATATAAATTATTTAAGATGCAGAAGCTGTGTAACCAGAGTTTCCAGTAAAGGCTAAGGCTCCATCTGTTCTGTGAACCTTAAGGACTGCGCATTTCACGGCATCATCTGTGTTGCTGGATGACATTATAAGAGTCAGGAACATTCAAATGTGCCCCAAACTTGCTTTGTATTTGCTTCACAGTAGTGAAAACCTCACTGCGCTAGCGCTGTACTCCTGAGATGCTCTTGGCTCAACTTCATTCACAGTCAGTCCATGCTGCCAAGTGCACCTTTGGCACCAGGTTTAGCTTCTTTTAACAAAAGCTGGATTGCAATGTATACACCACCAAAAGAAAACAAACATGATCAGAGGGGTTCTTGTGCAATATGAGGAGAAAGAAAAAAAAAAAAAAAATTAGGGAGAAAAGAAATAAATTCAGTCTTTTGGGTTCCTGTTGTACATATTCCATCGAGTTTAAATCATGTTTTCAATTGAAAACCTTTTGGCTAATCAGTATTTTAGTGGTGCTATTCAGAAATGAGGGCAGCAGCATTTGTTGTATAACAAACCCAAATTAAATTATTCCATATGCAGGTGGTGAGGAGAATGAAGTTCTGGAAGTTGAAACTTTTTTTCCAAGTTTTGATGCCACCAACCTCCTCCTATCAGGGAGCAGGAGCTGCTTCTGAAAAGCTTTCTGAAAGAGAATGTTGCTTAGTGACATTAAAATTAAATATCAACATCGTGTCCTGGTTTCTCCTAAAACCCGAATAAAATACATGCTGTGTGCTATGCACTACTTATATATATATGTGAAAGTATTTTCTTAAAATGAGCATGGCTTCAGGTGTAGGCTTAAGGCTTCAAATATCATAACTGCTTAGAATAAAGTTGTGAGAGAAAGGAAGGATGAAGTTTAGTCTCATAGATGAAGATTACAAACTTCTAAAGCTTAAATTTCAGGGCTTCATTTTCTCGTCTTTAGTTTATTGGAACCCATATTGGTGTCTTTTTCTTAAGGCTGGCTGATTTCCCTTCATTTAGAAATCAGACAGGATGATATATAAAATATCTGCTATGTAGCTCTTTTATATGTATTTTTTTAACATAATAATTATCTTCTAGACTTGTGTTCTTCTGATCCAAACAAAAAAAAAACCACAGGTACTATGTTTCTGTTTTTTTCCAGGATCAATATATAAAGCCTGAATAGGTGCATTGGTGACAGCTGTCTGGTACCATTGGTATACAGGTTGTTAGAGACTGTATTAATGGGCTCTGTTCTGTACAGATTTGTAGTTCTCAGCTTTTGGAGAGGAGAACAACCAAGGCTAAATAAAGTGGGGCTATTTTTATAATTTGGAAGATTTTTAGACAGAGATTTTGTTTGGCAAACCTGCCTGGCTTCATCAAAACCTTTTTTTTTGTGTGTGTATGGTAGCTTGAAAGTGGAATAATTTTGACCACCATACTGTCATCTGTTGGGGTTCAGCATTTTGCACTTACTGAAGATAGGTTAGACAGCTGATGGGATATTGGTGCTGAACTCATGTAGGCATTTACGGACAGCAGCAGTACAGGCAGTATAGAGGCTCTGGAAAAGCCCTATTTCTCCGTTGCCTGCTGAGTTTGTGGTGAGGTAGGCAGGGAGGAGACACCACCCCCATCTCTGAGCCCTGGGTTTGTGATGTGTTTGGATTGAGCTTTGGTGGCAGCCCAGCACCTGTGCAGTAGTTGTAGAAGGTGTGCTTTCCCCCTGCCTCACCAAAGAGTAGCTGCTTTATCTAGAGGGGAAGAGGAATTAAAAGGAGACAGTTAAATCTCTTTTTATGCTTTTTGACTTTATGGGATTTTTTTCTTTTTATGCCATGACTGTGGTTTTCTGAGCCAGATGCTAAAAATACAATGGAACATAAAAAGCTCATATATTTAACATATGGCAGGAAGGCCATAGAAGGAATAAATGCATTTATCCTCCAGGGAATATCTTTTGCCGGTTGACTTCTCACCATTCAGATTGGGCTCTACCATCTCAAGCATACAGACTCCTCTGTGAATCTTGTTTCCACACAGAAATCAGTCCTAAAAGCCTTTCATGGCTCCTTTGAAGGATATTGCTAACTGGCAATAACATAATTGGGAATCCCAATTTTCCTTAATTTTGATGAAACCATTTAGTTTTTTGGTACTTCTAAAGCAAGGAAGAGTGAGGGTTTCTAAGAGCTGTGATCTCTTTTCCCTCTTTTGCCCCTGCACTGCTAACCCAAGCCTTGTTTCCTACCTGCTCTCACCTGGGTCTCCTCCTGTCCCTCTGAAACTTTGCATCAGTCAGGAAAAGAGGAAAAACAGCAAAATAAAGGTTAGTGGTCGTGTGGGACTTGCTGTGCTGAGGACTGTGACAGTGTAGGAAGAAGGATGTTTATCAGCATGTTACTGTGTGCAGGGTCATCAATAAAAAGGAACGTAATAGTCAGCCTTCTTTCCTTAGATTGTTTTTTTTCCTTTTTTCTCTAATTTCATAGTTTTGGCAAGAAATGCTGCTCATGGGGAACAGTCAGCAGAGAGTTAAACATTGGTGCGTGGTGTGTAGCTTACCCAGGCTGAGTGAAATTACAGAAAAACAGAATTTGCAGCAGAAAAATAAAAATCTAATATAACAGATTGTGAGATGCTAACTGCTGCTGCTGTAGCAAGTGTCCTCCTGCTTTGTGGCCTGCTGGTTGCCTTCTGCGCTGTTGTGAGTGCCTGCCTACTCTGGGAGAAAAATAGTTGTATTAGCAGTCCGAGCTAGTACCGAATGTCTATTATAAGTTAAATACTTATTTCAGTTCTCTGTCATTCTAACTGAAGAAGTAATCAGTTCTCTGTCATTCTAACTGAAGAAGTAATAAACTTTCAATTAAAACTCATTAGCTGCCCCAAAACATAGTGGCCTTTTATGTAATTTTAGAGTGTTCAAGATTTCTTAAAGTCAACATGGATTTATTTTTATCAAGTAAAGGTGTTTTACTCTCTCTAAAATCATGGGAGAGCCTTTTCTCCCAGAGCAGTTCTTGAACCCTTCAATAATTTCCTTCAAGTGGCTGAATTAGTGATAAGATGTTTAAGAGTAAAATGTGGACTGTATTAAGTTTCTCAGTTTTTTGGAAGGCCAGACAGGGAAATCTATGACACCTGCTTGCTGCAGTGAGAATCTGCTCGAATAATCTAATATAAATCAAATCAGGATCAAAGCTCTTCATTGATTTATTAATGGAACATAATTAGCCAGCAGTCAGTAGACTATATTCAGATGAGCCACAGTACAAGAATCTTAGTATAAATTTATAAACACCTTTCTAGATGTAATCTCCAGAACTTTCTAATCATCATCCTCCTCCCCGAAAGCGTCTTTACCACTTATACATGAATCAATACCTCCATCCAGAACTGTGCAGGAGATGTGGGTGCTGTGCCTGTGTGCACCCATCTGCCTGTCATATCTGCCTCCTTGCAGTGAGATCACCGCTGCTCTCTTCCCACTACTTTTCCCCCTTTGCTCTAAGAAAGAAGAAATACATGCCTTTTTTATTTTCTTTTATGTTTTTAAATTCTTATCAAGGTGATTTCCTTCTTTGTTTCAAAAGTGTCTGAGATGTTCCCTGGTTGCTGTTTGATCTGGCTGATGATCATCCTTATCATTCGTGGAACTGCTTTTTCTGAAGATGATATTAAACCTTAGCCAAGGGATTACCTTGAGGAAACAGACTTTCTTACTCATAATGTAGTGTACCAAGCAGCATGATACGCTTTATGGCTGTGCATCTCCCCACCTATATCCATTCACTTTGTGGCTCCATCCATTTCTGTTACTTGCTAAGTGGCCTTTCCCTTTAGAAAAAGGACGCAAGAATAGATGAGAAAACACTTGCAGTTTTTTCCTTTATTATACCTCACCTTAAGAGAGGATGTGCTATTTTCATTAAAAAAAATGAAGAAATATTAATTCAAGTCCATGGCTGGTTTCCTCTGGGTGAATAGTTTGTCTACAGTAATTTCAGACTGATGGATCACACAGATACATTTTTTGGTATTTTGTTTGGCTCAGTTGACATAATCTGACAGGCCACATCTCCAGTCTCTCATTCTGTCTGAAGCCAAATATGGATATCAGTTTATATTTCTGGCATATTAGACAGATATTTTTCTTTGCAGGTTTTGGATCTATTGCCAATTTACCTTTATTTTTTTTTCTTCTTTTCCTCTTACCTTCACATGCAAGTGCAGCATGCTTCTGTGTTTGAAGTCACTGATGATGGGAAGCGTGGTACCTAAATTTTTAGAGTATTTAGCAGATGCTGCACACTGTGCGTTGACAAGACTGTGTGAAAAATGTCCACAGCAGAAGTGAGGGTAGAGAAAACCATGCTTTTAAAAAAGTGTTCAGTGCAGGTTTTCCAGCTTGAAATGTGTGTGCGTGCTGGTGTGGAGATGGGCACCAGACCCAGGTGCTCGTGAGAAGTACTTCTTTTCTGTACATGTGCTGGCCACATGGGTATCCTTCAGGTCACAGTAAACTAAAACATTCAATTCCGGTCAAGGAATGTGTCACTCAATGTCCAAGAGGGATGGGGATGAAGTTATCTAATGAAGATTTCAGTAGGACCCATGTGGCAGTTAATCATATTGTTGGCATGATTCCTTAAGCTCCTAATATGCTTGAGACCTCATATTATTCTTGGCATTCTTACACTTTTCCTGATATTTTGTAATAAATTCTAGAGGTTAATCTGTATTAATTTTTATTATTATTTACCGTTTTATATTTTGTATTTTTGGATTTCTGTGATCTTTTTTAATAAGCTTGTGTGTCTTTCTAGCTTCTTCCTTAAGTACCTTGTGGTGATCATTTACAGCTCTGGTAAAAATTTTCTTCTATTTGATCTGGGCTCAAAACTGTCTCAAGAGTGAAGACATCACCCTTATAAGGCATATAGTAACTATGTTTTCAATTGGTAGGTACTTATTTATAATTTTGTGGTTAAGTCAGCACTACTCAAAGAATAGGTTACTACTGTCTTGTAGTTTCCTTTTATTTTTTCTGACGCAAATACCAATAGCTGATGCTTTTTCAGAAAACTTGCAAATGCAAAATATATGGAAGAGGTACCTGAAATACTGACTGCAGTTACTGAGTTTTTAAAGAAATAGTTTACAGACAGTTAACTATAGCTAACAGTAATTTTTTTAAATGTTATGTTGTTTTGACTGCATACCTAATGATGTTTCAATAGATGTCAATTCTTGTGGAAATGTAAGAATTAGAGACGAGGGTGGATTTTTTTCAATAGCAGGAAGGATAATTGGGTGTCTGACTCATATCAAAAGTTAATGCAAGTTGAGTGCTGGGACCTTTTTGTGCCTCTAAGTATCTTTCAGAAAGATAACTAGTTAGTTCTGCCACTCTTAAGGCCCAGCAATAGTTATGTGTACATTTTGTATTAATTCCTATTTTTTATTTTTTTTTAGCTTTTTTTCCCAAATGAAATGTATATGAGTTGGCTGGAGTGAGTGGCACTCGTTTGTGTGTGTGGAGTAAGACGTGTCTCTCGTGGGTGCTGGCAGAAGGTGATGGGTATGGTAAAGTAATGCCTAGGTACTTTCAAAATTATTAGTGGGAATGTCAACTACGTAGGCTTCTTTTGAGCTAACTATAGTCATTTCATAGCAGGCTTAACATTTTGATAGCCAGGTGTGTCAAAACTGATCAGCTGCAAAATTAGTATTTGCATATTTTTTTTGAAAACAGTGTTACCTAACTTTTTTTTTTTTTTTTTTAAACAGTGGCATAATTTAGCCAAAGGAACCCTCTGCTGACAGTAAAAGGAAAAGCCAAATATCAGTCCTCAGGCATAAAGCCATTATAGATGACGATTTTTGTTAGTATACAGACTGTTTTTTGCACTTCATTATTTCTTTTCCTGATGCCTATCAGGGTTTACTGTGGTGTTCTTTGATGTTCATCAGTAACCAAGATCAGCACCTAAGCTGGAATGTCATTCAACCAAGCAGGCAAATAACTTTTCCTCTTTTGAACCGTAGAACCACTTCTTTTAGTGGAAACAGTGGCTCTGATCCAGGGTTTGAGTCAGCAGGAGTTTCCCACTGACTTTCTAAGGAGTTTGTAGGAAAAAAAAAACGCACACCACAAATCCAGACACAGCTTCTAATAAATGGTGTCCCAATGGACAGGTTGATTGCTGGAAAACATTAATCAGATAAATGCTTCTTGGTAGCTTTTCCTTTGGTGTAAGGCCAGAATATGATGTGTGTGCGAATAAATCTATGTTTCTTACTGACCTTGTTCAAACCTTCATTTCCCCTTTCTATGAATAAGATCAAGAGAGTAGTAGCAGTGCAGAGCAGTCCCATAGTCCCACTAAGGCTGTCCTTGTCCCTAGCACTGGCTGTGCTAGCTGAATGGGAAAACTGTGTACTAAAAAGGGCAAATATAGACACTTTCTTGCACCTTCCTCTGACAGTTTGAAGCTTTAGGAAGCCCTGAGCTGGAGATGGTGCCTGCACTTTAGCGATGATAACCTTAATAGTGCCAATGGACTTTCTGCCATGAATCTGTCTAAGTTACTATGTGAAACAATTTGTACTTCTGTCATCCCCTTTTGAAAGAAAGCCTTAGTAACACTTGTTACCCTTCTCTGGACTTCTTCTGATTTTCCTATCCTCTTCTAAAATGAGAACTAGGACTATGTGCAGTCTTCCAAATGGGAGTGTAGTATCCCACATACCATCCCCTGCCCAGGGATGCTTTAGGCTCTGGTATTTCCTGATATCCTGGTGTCTCTCTCATCAGAACTGAATGTTCTGTGTTTTCAGACTGCTCTTCAAATGACTCCAAGATCTCTTTTTTGAAATGTTACTAATTGCAGAGCCTGTTACTAATTGTATATAGTTATGGCTTTGTCTTCTCTGATTAAAGGAAGATTTGCACCCAGATTGCTCCTGGATGCAAACCTAAGAGAATTTGGTAATGTCCTGCTTTATGTAGTCAGTAGCTACACTCTTATCTGTGGTGGTTTCAGCTCCTTCAAAGACTCTTTTTGAAGTGTAGCTTTTTTAATAAAATTTGTGTTGACTCTTCCCCATTATAGTTATGTGTATCTATTTATACTATTGATATTATAGCTTCTTCCAGTTTAAATATTTGAATGTTGTTCTCCTTGCTTTACAATAATATTTACCATAAGATACATAGCAAATATTCTTTCTGATTTTGAGAAAAAAATAACATTTTTGCTAACAGTTCTGCTTACCATTTAATAAAAATAAGTTTTTTCCTGTACTTTTGGTAATGTCTGCTAGAGTTAACCTTGTTTTGCTGTCTCTATAGAAGTATTTGAAGTGTTTCTTCCTGAAAACCTGAAGCATTCAGTGGCAGTGAATGTATGAACCAGAGACTTTTTTTCCCTGTTTTGTTTAGCTGGGGTGGCAATCAAAAGCAGCAAATCCAGCTCTAAAACTTGGTTTAATAAGTCTTTAACAATGTTGCTCTAAATGCTCTGCTTTTTTCAGAGCCAGGCAAGCAGCTCTGGAATGGTAGAAACTCTGCTGTGAGACTTGGAGGTGGGAAATAAAAAGAGAAATCACCTCCCCTGAGGAATTGGTGAGTGTGCTGGGAATGCTGTACAGAGCCCAGGGAAAGGTAACGATAAACAGACTCCTTAATGTCTTAGTCGCAGGCTGGGGGACCTGATAGAGGTCTTTAATTTTTGATATCCACAGGGATGTCTTCTCTTGATTATAATTAGAATTGTAGGGATTTTACTGCTATAAAAAGATGAAAGAAGATATTGTTAGAAAACCAGGCAGCACCAGTGTAAGACTGACTTTTGTGTTTCTTGAAGTACTGTAAGCCATGCAAAGCTTTGAAAGCCTTGGTAGCAGCATACATGGGCAACTGTATAGTCTGGGTCCTGTCTCTGTTTCTGTAGTAGCGATAAGAAGAGTTGAAAGAGTAGCTGAGGCTGTTTATATCACTTTTCTGGGAAGTTTACCTGAGAGTTGTAGTTTTAATTTTTCACTCTCTTCCTTTTGGCCATATAAAGCTTGCTCTGATTAACTTTCCAATTGCAAGCAAATTGAGTATGTACTGGTTTTGTTGTTATATTCCACTAAAACAAAAATAAAATTGTTATTTATTATAATGGTGTAGTTTATTATTATTTTATAGAAATAATCCCCACTAGTAAAGACCTGAGCCAAAATGGTGACCTGAAATTTCAGACTCATTTGGATGCTGCAACCTAAGCTGGAGTCTTCCAGGACTGTTGAGGCAGTTTGAAGACATGCCATGTGCTCTTCCTCAATATTAATTGAAACTACTTGTAACTTGCAACGTTGCCATTTTCATTTCACCATTCTCTTCTTTGGGGAATTGGTTATTTTTTTTCCTACGTCTCTGTGGTTCTGTCTCAGATACGTACTTGGCTACTTACTGCCAAATTGCATGTTTAAGAGGTGATCTTAATATCAACTCTGCTATGGACCTTTTCCCAACCTTGCTGTGTAATGCCCATCTGTTGACCAGACTTAGGGAATGAATGATGAAAGATGCCTTGTTTGTGGGAAGTGTACAGCTATTGAAAGATATTTTTTCTGTTTCTCCTTATTGTAACAATAAAAGATAGATCATTAAAACTGTTTCATAAACGTGAATGAGCTAGAAAATATTATGACAATGAAAGTTACTAAAGATACAGAAATGAAATTTTAAGATGAGATTTATCTTCTTACTCTAATTTGTACTCCTGCTGTACTATAAATGTAATAACCATCAAAATGAAAAATGCAACAGATTGATAATACCATTGAGTTTTAATTAAACCACTGAATTGAAAAGGGCCCAGATGGATAACTGGAAAATGTAGTTATAAGCCCGGTATGAAAAATGCAAGATTGCTAGTGATATGTCTTATAAATAAATGCTATGCCAAAAATAACCTCATATTTAGAACAACTTCCTAAAATTAATCATGAAAGTTTCTAAAACAGATGGTTTCTAGATTTTATTTAATTTTGCTGCCAGACACTTATTACCTTAGATCAGGAATTGTGCTTTTAGAAATCTCTGTTCAAGAGTCTTGTCCAGTACTGCAGTGTTGCAGGAAATACAGTAGTGCAAAGGCATGTGAAAGGTCAAATGTGTAAGATTATGGTTCAGCCTATTTATAAGTGTAGAAATTGTATTAATTTGGCACAAGATGCTTAACACGCAAAAATGATTTGTCATGAGATAATGTTAAATGCTACTAAAATAAAATTGCATTTTTTACTGATGAGTTTTTTCAAATCATACTGTAAGTGGAGACTCTCAATCAAAAGGTAGCTACAGAAGCTTTCTTGCTTCCTTTCTTGTCAGATTTTCTCAAGTAATATTTTTGTCACTAAACAAGCTGGTGTGTTTGTCTTCATGCATAACTGTCTATGGACAAGTGAGTACAAAACCCCACAAGTTTTCTCAATTTTATTTTCTGATGAAGTCTTCTGAAGTTATTGTCAAAGGGAATCTTCATCTTCAAGTTATTTTGTAGCTATCTAAAAGTAAAAAACAGTAGTCAAATTAAATTAGCTGTGATCAAATCCTAAAATTAGCATAGAAAGTTGCACAAATCAATATCTTGTTACCTTCAAAGCTTGTTATCTGTACCTCCTCATGAATTAATTCTAGAAACTTTATGCTAAATGATGTAAAAATTGATCTAAAGCTTGAAAAAAAATTGGTGATCAATAATTTTCTTCTGGTCTGAGAGAAATTCATTAAATTCTGTTGGTATTACATTGCCAGATATTCTTACTGAGCTCTGTTCTAATCACTACATTATTCTTGACTGAGAACACATTAGCTGTAAAAATTCATGAAACAAGAAACAGAACATTATAAAGATTTTCTCTGGGTATTGTCAGTAATGAGTTGTGCAGAAAAGTGGAACACACTCTCATTGCCAGTGAAGATATGTTTATGTCTAGTATTGTTTTACACTTAAGCATGGATAACTGCCTATTTTTTTTTTTAACAGTTATGTAAAGAAATTATTTTCTGATAAATTTGAAAGAAATGTTGTCTATATATTTTCTAGCAGATTTATTAAACTTGCAATTTCTGTGCCCACATATATTTCATATAGCAGATTTTGTGCAAAAATGATGTGGTTCAGCATATCGTTCAGAGAAGTGGTTGAAAAGTAACTTTTACTTCCTTGGCTTTCACTATGGTGATCACTGATGTAACTATAGCTGGGTGTTAATAATGATTGAAGGGACACCTTTTTTGGCCAAGTCATCTGTTTCAGCTATTGCATACCAAATTCTTTGGCAAGCAGTTTTGTAAATTAGTTTTATTTTCTGTTACTATGGCTGTGTCAGTCTGTTCTTCTTTACAGCTGTTTAGACCTGGGATATCGTTCCTTTGCTGATCAGCAAAGGTGTGCTCTGGTCCAAATTAAACTGTCTTTAGAAAACCCTCTTGCTTGATACAGCGCTGGTGGCACATACATGTGTGTGTGCTCCAAGGAAAATCCCTTCTTGCAGTATAATTTCCTTGCTCTGTTTTGCAGATTGCCAGATGTTTTTCCTACTGCAATGTCTGTCCTTTTACCTTTCTTTCCTGCTCCTTTTTGGAGTTGGGCATACTTTGGCTTCCATAAGGATGTCACCCAGAATGAAAAACAGGAGTCATTGATATTCATGTAAGACACTTACCTGCTACTTCAGCTTATTCTGATGATTCAGGAGAGCCTACACATTATGTAAATTGAATGGCAAATATGACATCCTATTGGCAAGAGAGGAAAAATACAATCTTAGAAAAAGTAAAAAGCATCTGTTTGACGCTGAATAATAAATAATTGAAACTGACTGAATTGTCAGAAAATACTAGTTACTAAATTTTGACTGATGTGTAGCACTACTGTAACTAAGATTTTTTATTTCTGTATCCTGTGTCATAGAATATACGCAAAAATGTAAAGTTACCATTTAAAGCACATATTAAAAAAAACCAGTATGGTACTGTGATCACACATGTTTGCTGATTAACTCTACATGTTATATAATATACCTTTAGAGCTGTTCATATAATCTTCATGGAGAATAATATAGATTTGTATAATATAAACTTTCTCTTTTCCTGAATCTCATACGTGTTTGTTTATAGGAGAGTAGCAATGTGAGTGTAAGTACTGTTAATCCTTCGAGTAAATCTCATTGAGGTTTGATGAAGCCCAGATAACACTTGTTATCTCTGTGTCAAATTTTGAGCAGTCACTTCAATTATTACAAGAAGTGGACTTCTTTCACATATCGGGGTTTCCAATGGATTTGCATCAGCAGAAATGAAGAGACAAAATTTGCTTTCTCTATTATTGGAATCAGTCTTATAAAGCAAAACATTGACATCTGTTAGCAGTTTTATACTCAAAGTGTCCCTTATCAGGCAAAGCGGGATGCCCGGTGTGCTAAAAGTGTTGTCTTGGGAAGCCTTTGCTAGCATTTTCCAAAAGTGCCTTTTGTGACCCAAAGTGTTTCAGTACCTAGGTATTGAAAGCTGTGCAGTTATGTATTTCAGAATATTTGTGCTACCTTTATTCCATAAACAAAACAACATTGGTGCTTAAGGTGCAGTGATTTTACATTTTTTTAATTAAAATCCTAGTTTTGTAACAGCCCAGTCTCACAAATGTGTTTTTCAAAGATGCTCACTGCTTTTTTCATGCAGGTGTGTGAGTAGAAGGTATGCTGCAAAATCCAGTCTTTCAGCATTTCACTTCAACAGGTCTCAATAACCCTATCTGTAAATGAAACGGTTTCTAAGGGGAGATCCGAGGTGCAGGCTGTAATCTGCCTCCTGTCGTTCCTTTTGTAACTTGAAGTTAATCATGTTTTCAGTTTCCCAATGGCTAAAGTGCTAAAATTTTGTTTGTAAGTATGAAGTATACAAAAAAAATGAATTACTAGGCTGAAACTTTAGAGGCTCATCCCCATTTGAAACTAAAGTCTGTGGTATATGAATTAGTTTTACCAAGGCCACAGCTGTGTGTTAACCTGAGCCAAAAATTTGACAAGATGTGTTAAAAAACCTCCCACAATCCTAATTACCCTGTAATTCTAACAGTGTTATGGAAAGTATTTTCAAATTTAGATTCTTTTACCATGTTTACTCGTCCCAGCGCAGGTTCACTGATGCATCATCATACCCTTGCCCTCGTTAATTTCTGCAAACATGGCTTTGAAGTACATTTTTAGGGGATGAAAGTTGTTAGAGCTTGGCAATTTAAATAACATTTACTGATTTACTGTCATTAGTGTTAAATGTTCATATATTACAGTGAAAAAATAGTTTTCTCATGCATATTGTGTGGATCTTTTTTCTTACTGTGGGAGAACATCACCCCATCTGCCTTGCTGGGAGTGGGTGCCACGGTGTTTAGAGGTCTGCTTGTCGCCCCTGCAGTGCTGCATGTTTCAGGAGGGAAATTAGGGGTTTTATTTATTTATTTATTTATTTTTATTTTTATTTTTTTGGTTGAGAGGAATGAGGGAGAGAGGACCTCCATGTATCTACCCACCTCTGACACCAGCACATCCCTCTGGTCTCAGGTGCTTGTGGTAAGGTGGCTGGGTGGAGATGTCCATCTCTCCCGCGCTTTGCACGTGCTGTAGAAGAGCCTCTGTCCATGTAGGAGCTTAATAAAATCACCCATCTCACTGTGCTGTCATACTTGCCTCACAAAGCAGTCTGTGAAACTTAACTGATACCTTCCAAGTGATATTGATGTGGAAATAATTGCTTGTGTTTTTTTTCATATCTTTAATATTACTGAATCTCCCAGTAAATCTGAATCTACTCATGCTACATTCTTTCTGCTGGTGGAATAATTTGGAATTAATGGATAGTAAAAATTGGCCTTTAGTTTTTGACTTTCAGGAGAGTAGTGTGTTCATCTGTGTAGTAGTGAGGTGTTTAATGCAAATAATATTGTGTTACAAGCTCTTGTAAAATTGTTTTATCATGAATGTGAGAAAATGATGGAAATAGCTACAGCAGGATGCTGCCTGGTGGAATGCAGTTTCTTTTGATATAACCTGTAGTTCAGTAGTTTTGCAAGAATTTTGTAATGAAAGCACATTCTATCATTTTTGTCTATTCCCGTGGCATTTAAACCTAGGAAATAAAGGCAGGAATTTAGTCCGCCATACTTCAGAGGTGTGTGAACTGTCTGTTGAACCATTGCCTTAAAAACGTGAATTGCCTTTAGGAGGAGTAAAATTACTGTGGATCTTTTGAGTCTCATATTTTACTGTTCTACCTATGATGTTCAAAACCTGCTGCTATTTGTTAATTCATATATAAAGCAGGTTCCCTATCTGATGTTTTTTTTTGACAACCTATCTAGTCAAAGATAAAATCAAATAAAAAAATAACTGTACAGTGAAGTACAGGAAACTTTTATGCACAGTGAAATTTACTGATAAAAGTGGTGATAGGCTTAGTAAAAAGGACTTGATGAAAAGCAACATGTAGTCTGTGACACATATGAGGGAAAGAGATAAAAAAGTAATAGCTTGTAAAATAGTCTAAAGAGGGCTTTTTCTGCATTGTGAGGAACAGTTGGGCTTTGCATGCTTCAGGGCTCCTAATCACCTTACTCAGAGCTTTAGATCGTGGGAATTGTTTTTGGAGAAATTCAGCTCCATAATGTAGGTGTCCTAAGGCTAGTTCCCCATTCTGAGATGCACTTATCTCCCAATGAAGACCTTGTTCCAGGCATGGAACTGATGGTGCACCCTTCACAGACATCACCAGGTCTATATGTTGCTGCCATGGGGTGAGTAGTTGCCTGTGGAGTACCGGTAGTAGGACCAGGGTAGTCCTGCAGCAGCAGGAGATTATTATTATTATTAATCATGCTGTAGCAACTAGTTTAAGCTACTACAACCTCTTGCAGTGTGGTAGGGCCTGTGCTCATGCAAGTATGGCGGCAGATATGTGACCTCATATATCTTGCCACGAGGGGCAGAGTATGGAAAGTCCTGGAGATTCTTCCCTTCATTGAAGTATGTATTTTTAATGTATGCAGGGCATTTCTTTAAAGAATTGAAGTTCTCTGACATTGCAAAATAAAATGTCTTTTCTTTTTTTCTTTATTAAAAAGACTGGAGTAGTATATAGAGAGACAATTGCTTGTTTTTGCAAAGTTTTGCTCAAAGTGGGATGTCGCAAAGTATTTATACTGACTTTCTGTCTGTAGCAGACTTTTATAAACAGTGACCAATCTATTTCAAATTGCTGCTTTGCTTGTGCATTTATGAATTCAGTGGTTTGCATAATGCAGTTTGTCAAAGAAATATGCCTGACTTTTTTTCCCCCCCTCTCTGCACTAATGTTTCACAGAGGGTGTTAACACATGGCGTTTGTTTTTTTTTTTTTTTTGCTGAACATTCAGTTTTTGAGAAAGAAAGCAACCATTTATAATAAAAGAAACCGAGTGCTTCAGGTTGAAGACAGTGACAGAAGTGCCTAACAGCTTAAAGGGAAGCAACGCTGGGCCATGGAATTAACATGAAAAAGCTGTGATTACATTTGTTGAATTTGAAGACTGAAGTTGTTAACTCAAAATCCATTTTTTTTTTTCCCACCTAATTTACAAAAATTGGTTCCAAAAATCTTTTTGGTTCCTTCCCATCAGCATCATCATAGTTTTCATAGAATGATAGAATAGTTAGGGTTAGAAAGGACCTTGAGATCACCAAGCTCCAACCCCTCTGCCATGGGCAGGGACACCTTGCACTAAACCATGTCACCCAAGACTCCATTCAGCCTGGTCTTGAACACTGCCAGGGATGGAGCATTCACAGCTTCCCTGGACAGCCCATTCCAGTGCCTCACCACCCTTACAGTAAAGAACTTCTTCCTTATATCTTAGGTTATATCTAACCTAAACTTCCTCTGTTTAAGTTTGAACCCATTACCACTCGTCCTATCACTACAGTCCCTAATGAAGAGTCCTTCCCCAGCATCCGTGTAAGCCCCCTTCAGATACTGGAAGCCTGCTATGAGGTCTCCAGTCAGCCTTCTCTTCTCCAGGCTGAGCAGCCCCAACTTTCTCAGCCTGTCTTCGTACGGGAGGTGCTCCAGTCCCCTGATCATCCTCGTGGCCCTCCTCTGGACTTATTCCAACAATTCCATGTCCTTTTTATATTGAGGACACTAGAACTGTACACAATATTCCAAGTGAGGTCTTATGAGAGCAGAGTAGAGGGGCAGGATTGCCTCCGTCTACCTGCTGGCTAGTTCCTAGGTTATTCTGGTCTCTCTGGCTTCCCTATATCTACAGTAAAACATACAAAAGTTCTTTATTAGTGCTTTTATGGGTCCTGTTTTTGCACTGTAGCAGTTTGGTTTTCAAAATATAAGAGGAGTCATATGCACACCAGACAATCTCTTCCTCATTTTCATTTTATCTTCCAGCTACTACAATAATGAATGATCTAGAAAAGCCTCTCCAGCAACATAAGCCGTCAAATCAAAAGATGTAAACATGTAACAGTTTTACCTACCATCAGCTTTGCCCATTTTACCAACATACTATTTTACACCAGACTTTGGAAATCATTTAGTTGATTGGTCCAGCAATAAAAGGACATTTAATAGCAACCAAGATAAAAAGCTTTGCCTAATACTCTTCATCATGTAATAATGACCCTCACAGCATTCAAGACCTCCTTAAATGATGAAAATATAATACATAAAAATGCTGTCTTACTAAAGTCTGCACATTTTGAAGATTGTTTCTAGGATGAGAGAACCAATTAAAAAAAGAAAGTTCTGTTTCCTTTTACAACAGCTGTAACTGCAAGAGAATTTAGAATTGAGTGGAATTGGAGGAGAATGGACTGAAAAAGCACCTATGTTTGGCAGGGATGGAATAATTTCATACTATATACTGTTCAGAAAAGGTTAAACTGCAATCAAAATAAGGTAGTAACTTCGTATTGTCTCATCTCTTGATTAATTATAAGTGTAAGTTTGGTTAGGCAGCACAACAATTACTTTGCCATAAATATTTTCAAGGAACTGTCTCAGGTTAGATGGCAGGTGCATGTTGCAAATTGAATCTGAGTTTATTTTTTCTAGGAATTCCATCCCCCATAGTAAAGAGCAAATTTATGTCCCTTAGAAATTTGTTCCCTGGGTATGGAAAGGAGAAGCCCTCATACCTCTCTTCTTCACTGAAGTGGGAGAGAAGAGGGCCTTGGCTCATGCTGACTTCCACCAATGCCAGTGAGGAACTTTTCATAGTGCTATTGATTTTGTAGCAGTCATTTGCTTGGAGGAAACCAGGAGTATGCACAGTGTTGGTACTGGGAAAGGGGAAATGTATTCAGGCTGAAAAGCATGTTACGTACTTTTTTTCTGCTAAAGGAAGTGGGTACAGAAAAAGATGTGGATGGCTGAAGTTTATGTTGAGTCAAGCAGCGAGGTCTTCAGTTTCAGGCAGTTAGCTGTAGCCATGGCCATATGGGACCTTCTTCCCTGAGTCTTCAGTTAAAATAAGATATTTGTTACTCTGTGCTGAAGTGTACTTCATGGTGAAGAGCAGGAAGTCAGTTAGGAGTTGCTGTGTATGTCTTACAAGCACATTATAGGGTGTGCTAAAGTATTGAACATAGGATTTAAGAAAGTATGCATATAAAGTTAAGAATCAATTTAAGATGGTGAGTCGAAGATAGAGCTATACTGGTGCACCCAATTGATTTCTGTTGGCATAATATTTCTTGCAAGATTTGGCAGTGCCATTTAGAAACATTTCAATTTCAGTGTCCTTTTTTTGATGGGCAAAGAGAGACTTAAGAAAAGTGCTGCTAAGGCAAGATTCAGATGAAATCTGCTATTTAATTAGTAGCTTAATATTTGGTGTGGATGGATAATGGAGAGATTGCAGTTGGTGAAAATTGTGTTTGAAACCCAAATTCAAGGTGATCTGGTGGTTGTGTTTCTGCTGAGAAAAGTATTCACAATGGAAGAAATGTGCATGCTTTTCCTTTTTAACTTGATTTAGCATCTTGTACTGAATTAAATCTTTTCCTGTCCGTCCCCATGAACCTTCCCAGTTTTCAGTATTTTGTGGCTCAATGGACCATTTCATCATCTGCTTCTCAGGAATAGCTAAAGGCTTTAAACCGTTTCAGGTAATTAATGGGATATGCCTCCCTAAAAGAAAGGATTTACATGCATAATGCCTACAAAATATTTTTAAAATTCTGCCCTAAATCAGGACTGACTTAAAGGTACAGATTCCTACTGAAACAGTGGGGAAAATGCAAGGATACACAGAAAGGCCAGCTTTAACCTCATCTATATCCATTTCAGTGAAAGAGGACCTTCTCTGGGGAGAAGGTCCACACGTGGACATAACCTGGATGCTCCCAGTTTGCTGATGGAGAAACCTAACGCATGTGGAATACCCACCTCATCATCCTAGCCAGTACTGTTTCGCTCTTGCAGAAATATCACAAGTATCTCTTACAAGCTTGTCTTTAGGTCATGACACCTAGCCAATAAAAATTAGTTATGTGTGATTCCTCCTCCACACATACGTTCATTCTCACGTAAGCTAGTTTGCAGAAAATAAGTAAAATAAGTACTGTGAAATTGTAGGATGTAAATGTGAGACATTTAAACATAACATTTTGCCTTTTGAAAACACAAGTTTATTTTGGTTTCTATGCTAGCCACTAATACAAGGTGATCCAGTGATTTCCATTTCATAGGGAACGTGTTATATGCCCAAATGTGGGTTTGAAAAAACTCTTCCTTTTGAACTTACAATTCCAGATGGAGAAAAACCTGAGGTTAATGTTTGTTTGGCATGGAGTCATTGGAGTCATACTGCTGGTGTAGAACTTTCTTTTTTTGTCTGAAGAATACAAAGCATTCCATTGACTTTCACAGGCATTAATTCAAGCGGTATACTGTTCCATTTTCGCATGAAATAGTATTCTGGTTTGGAACTGGTGCCAGTCATCTAAAAGAACCCCAAAACCATAAAAACCCTTACTTGCCATTAAAATGTCTGCTGTAGAAAATTACCTTATGCATGAGGTCTGAAGCAAGTGTGTACCCTCTTTCTAGATCTCTTCATATACGTATATATATTTTGCTAATTTATTAGTGCTGAAATGGTTAATCATTAAATAACATTATAATTTATTGCAGTTTATAATTGGAAAGTGTTGTAATCAACAACTCAACAGTGGTTTCTCCAGATGCTGTTGCCAGTGCATGAGTTTGTTGGACCTCTTGCTGTGGCAAATAAATTGACAAACTCAAGCAGTGCTCATTTATTAGTGGAAGTCTTTGTTTCAGTATTTTTTTTTTTTTTTTTCAAACAAGCAGAAGTATTTTAAATTAATAACTATTCTGTATATTGCAAACCACAGTAAACTGCTATTCTGTAAAACTAAGGTGCACAGTCTTGGGTGTCTGGCAAGGCTAGAGAGCTTAAGCATCACCGCCTTGAGCTAAGTGGCCTTGATATAAAATGGCTATCATATTCTTTTTAAAGAAGAGAAATAAGAATCAGCAAGCATACAATTTGAAAAGAAGTGGTCCCCCATCCTTCTCTACCCATCCCTGTTATCCCTCAAAGAGCCACCAGGCTGAACAGTTCAAACTCATACTCTGGGAGAATACTGAGCACTGCTGAATGGGCAGAACAGCAGGGAAAAATACCCCAAATTTGGCAATTTGTGAATTAGCAGGGGGAATGGGAAATTGTTGCCATTTCAGTTCTTAAGTTGTCACTGGAAAACAGGATTAGAGGAGGAAGGATTTCTCTAAGCCTCGGGAGAAAAGCTATTCCAGTGGAATATTGACACTCTGAAGAACAACTGCATATATTCTGTGCTATTAAGCATACTTACGAAAATAGTTCACTGCCAGTCACAGTTTACTGTTATATTTCTCTTATGGAATTCATATGAACAATCAGAAGAAGCTGATTTATATTGAAGGCAACCTTGTTCCACTCTGCCTTTGGTGATTCTCCTCCTTTGTTCCCATTTGGCAGCTGATTGCAGTGAAGGTGTCCTGGCTCCAAGCACCTGCTACCCATACCTGTTGTCCTGAGCCCCTGGTGTAAATTATTCTCTGGTGTAAACATCCTAACAGATGTGATTGCTTTTTAAGCTTGATGTCGATGTCTGGAGAAAGAGGCTCTTTGCTTCAGCTAATGTCAGCTAATGATTTCCTTTTCTGCCTTTTTTTTAACTTTACAGACATTTTTTTTTTAGGTCTGTGTTAGTTAAGAAAATGTAAGGTATCTTCTTTAGAACCAGTTTCTTTTAAAGTTAGTTTCTCTCCAGGCTTTTTATGACATAGCAGATAGTGGGTCGTATTCAGTGTAACTGGAAAATGATTTAAATAGATGAGAAAATGGTGTAAGTAATAGAGGAACTTGGTCTCTATTGTTTGAAAACAGATATGTAAACAGCCATCTGATGTAGATTGACTTGCTAAAGATTTATTTCTCGAAAGTCAACATCTTTAGAACACTGTAATATTATCTTTGTTAAATGCAAGATGTTTAATCAAAAGCACTCTTAAGGGAGAGCAAATGGGACTAAAACAGTGGCAGTGGTGAGATGTGCTCAGAGTGATTACTTGGGTTCTCAGGGGAAACTGTGAAATGGAAATAAATCACATTCTGGCACCCATCAGTGTGCTATGTATTACTTTTTGTAAGCAGGTCTTGGGGCAAGGAGCATACTAAAACCTGAAAGGCTCTTGTCTGGGAAGAGAAAGAAAAGGAACACCTTTAGGATGACAATAGAGAGAGAATGACAGAATGGGAAAGAGAATAATTTGTTTTACCAGATCTGAGATGGAGTTATTCTAAAAATGTATAAAAGAACAGGATAAGGTGCATGTACACAGAATGCATTCCTAAAGAATTCTTACTGTTTTTACCCTCCGATGTTCATGTTAATACCTTTGGGTGAAAGAACAAATAATTATTTGTGTTGTGGAGAAAAGGTTTTTAGACTCATTTTAATAGGAAGTGTCACAGTGTTGTGAAAGAGAAAGAATTAGAGGTGTTGTGTTAACAGGGTTGGGAAGCAGAGGCAATAGCCCAGAGAGCTATTTTGAGAGTGGGTGATTTCATCCAGGAGGAGAAAAAGGCTGCATAATCGCAAAGAGATGAATACTAGAGGAGCCTGAAGATGAGCCCATTCTACAATTTCTAGCACCTACTGATTGTTTTAAATCAGGTATTCACATAAATGTATTGAAAAATTCATGCAGTTTGTTTTAATTTTATATATTGGAGTAATTGCAGTAGACAAGTACTTTTGATAGTACAGTTTGCAGTACAAGAACTTTTGGTTATAAGTTCTCATAATTTTTACCAATAAAGATTAATTCATATTGTTCCCTTGGGATTTTAATTGTGTTAAGAAATGATTTGCCCTAATAAACGTCTACAGTCTGTGATAATTACAATCAAATAAGATATCCATATAAAAGCATAAAATAATGCTGGAGCAAATGTATTCTTGATCATTAATTAGTGATCAAAAGCATAGCAGATGGTAGTAATTTTTTGTCCTTTTTAGAATAAGCCTGACCATCGCAGCCTCAACTGTGTGTACAAAACTTATTTTTCAGTTAATCTTGCATCAGTAAATACTTCTGAATATGTGTTTATATATATGTATCCTGTCTGCTACATATATATATATTCTTAGTTGCTTTACATATACAGAAATATCATGAGTAAGGGTATTTGTTTTAATAAGACTGTAACTGTACAGTACTTTACAAAACTGCATTTCTTGAAAGGTAAGGTACAGGACAGCAATACACATGCAATTGTAAGGGCAATGGAAGAAATTTGGTATCATCTGTGTCTGTCGAAACTGATGAATTTTTTAAAGGGTAGGCATTGATATTTTTTGGCAGATTTTACTATGTTTGAGTGGCAACACATGGAAATGAATCAGTAAGAAGAGAAGAAAATTAAGTGGACAGTGAATTTGGTAGATGGTAGTGAAATCAAAATGACTTTCCAACTTGGTGATGGGACGATGTGTTTGGTAGCTTGAGTTGCCTCCTCATAGAAAAGGATGGATGAATTCATAACATCCGGGTACCAAGTTCTGTTAATGCTGACATTTTTGAAATGTAGTGCAAGTTTAAAGGCACAATAGACTTCTTATTTTTGGCATCTTTAGGGAAATAGTGGACCTACAAAAAGCAAATCCAGTGTTAAGAAGGACAGGTAGGCTCGTCCATCAAACTCTTGTGAGATGCTGCCATCAAAACTGTTGCGAGAATAGCATTATTTATGAAGAATGGCAACCATAACTGAAAATAAGGAACATCATTACCACCAAATTATCTTAATCTAGTGATAGATGACTCTTGTGTGTGGTATCAGGATAGAATGTGATGGTTTTGTCTTATGATAAGTTCCCCTCTAGTGAAATGAGTATCATAGCTGTCTTCGAGTTGCAGGAAGACTTTGATTTGTAAATCCTATCAAGTGGATTTAGGTCCCAGTTTCCTTATTATTGATTAAAAAGTTAAATTTAATTGCTTACACAGAGCTTCTTTCTATGTTACGCATTTTATCAGTGAAATACAGGCCCGCATCTTTGACTTCAAACAGTTACATTTACATAATCAGCACATTTACCATTTCTCCTCACAGTTTACTTATTGGTTCAGATTGCCTGCCTGCCATGAGATCTAACCACAATGGCTAACCACTCCTTAGTGATAATTTACATTATTATTGTAATATGGATTAGGCATCAGCTGGAAGTGAGTCCAAGTCAATACTGAGTTCTTTCTTGAGACATCCTAAATTACTTAACAGTCCGATAACCACTTGGAAATACAAAGACAGTGCTTAAAATGTTTGTTGGTGAACTGAGGTTCATCAATGAAACTTAGCAATTGGCTTGACATCCAGAATGTGGGACAAAGATAAATGAGGAACAAAGTAGGAATTGGACTCAGTTTGCTCACTTTGAATTGAGGCTGGCATAACAGAGACCAGAATTTGTCCCTCTGGCTTCAAATTTGGAAGATGCCATCAGTACTTCTGTCAAGCAATTGAAGGTCCTGACAAGCATAACCGTCTGGGTGGAAAACATGGATGTACTATGGAAAAATATTTGGTTATCCTGTAACAATATTGTAACAACATTGTTGTAACAATAGCTCCTTGAGCTAGCAAATGCATACATAAAATTAGACTGGGAGAAATTACTGAATTCTCATGCCTGCCCAAACAGTTAATTTGTCTGGGGCTTGAATTCCCAGAAGAGAGGACATGTGTCGGATTTTACAGGAAGTAGCAGCTGTTCTTCCTCCCTGGGACAAAGGATGTGCATTGTGATCGGTAAACCCCCCTATCTTTTATCAGTGTGACTGGCACCTAGTGACATGTTCGAACAGTCCAGCTGTTGAATGCTGTAATCCTTGTGGGTCAGATGACCTATGCTGTTACTGCTGTGTGCATATTTATGTTTATACTTGATGCTGAATTAATATTTTAATGTAGCTTATATAAGTAGTTTCATTATAATTGCATGATTTAGAAGTGTTTTTAAGGTAGCCATAAAAAGGTATTTCTGAGCCTTGCTGAAGTTTTGATTGGGAAGATCTGTATGCCTAGAAATTATAATTGTAAAAGAAACCCTACAGACTTGTGGATGGGTTTATTCACAGCTGAAACTCAAAAAAGGCTTTAGTACAGCCTTAATCTAAGGAATAGTTTATAAAAAGCTCTGATTAGTTGGTATTTAAAAGACATTTAAATCAGCTTTTATCAGTATCTTTTTCATGCGTAGTGTTCTTTAGTTATTGCATGTGAAATTAAGTTAATTATTTGAAAAGATGAAGGTTGCAATACCTGAGATTCTGAACTTTGCAGCTGGGGAGCTGTAGTGAACTTGTTTTTCCAAGGCATTGCAGCACCTAATAGATGTGAAGTCTTTTGTAAGAGGACTGATGCAAAACATCTTTATTTCTACTTACACAAATGTCTGAAGCTGATGTATTCCCGGGACTAAGCTATCTGAATACGATGTATTACGGCAGGCACTTCTGTTTTTACCAGTGTTCTGACAGAGTGCTTTGCTTGGCCTGGTTTGGGAGAATGTCATTCTCCATCTTGTTTAGTTGCAGTATTGATAGGTTGTGGGGCTGCAGTTGCAGGAATGAAAGCCACAGCTCTGAAGGGAATGAGAGAGTTCATCTCTCATGGAAGTCGAAGTGTGTCTTTCTTAAGGTAAATTTTTTCTCTCCTTGGTCTTGGGCGAGGAGGAAGCACGTCCTAGAGATAAATTCAGCTAATCATCATTAGGATAAATAAAATCGTAAAAGTCTCATCGTTATTTGTCCATATCTGATTGTCACAGAAAGAGAAAAAGGATTAGTGCAGTTAAAGTTGTTATACACACAATTCTCAGATTATATACCCTTCCCAACACAACTCCTGCCTTGATCCTCTGTGTCCTGAGGTTGGTGGTTTCATCATGGCAGTGGTGGGTTTTCGGTATCTGGAATCTTTTCCCAAGTGGAATATAATGTTCATTTTGATGGTTTCTTCTTCCTCACTATGGGATTGATATGAGATCACATTAATTTCCTAATAGTTTTACACCTTTTTCTTTTTTCATCAGTCCATGTCACCATGTTATGTGTTTCACTGCCCTAACTGGTTTTGTCTGGTCCCAGGCGTACATTTCTCTAACTGATTACTAGTGAGTTAGCAACAGTAGTGGGGTCTCCAGTGCCAGTCTGCACACCATCATGTGTTATTCCCTGCTTCTACTCTACATCCTTGTATTGCAGGTGCTGGACAGGCTAACTATGGTGGTGATCTGTTGAATGAGTGATTCACTCATACGGAGGAGCTGATCAGGAGTAGGCAAATCAATATCCTTGGCCACAAGGAGTGGAGTTGGTCCACTTGATGATGGAGTTTAAGATCCTGAGGGAAGTGAGGAAAGTGAGGAAGGAAATTAGGGGATTAAAGCTCATTCCTTGATCTTGGCAGTGTGGACTACAACTTGTTCAGGGAACTAGGATCCTGTGGGAAGCTGTTCTGAAGGGCAAGGAAGATATAGGGAAATGTAATCCAGAAAAAAGTCCTGAAAGTGATGCTGTTGGAGAAGCTTATCTTGAGTAGATACAGTATTTTGTTCTGTTGCTTTATTTTAGAGTTTGATGTAAGGCTGTCTAAATGCATAGTGGGGAAACTCATGCTTTCTTAGTCTGGTGGAAACTGCATGTGGAAATAAAAAAGGCTATCACATGGATATGGTGTGTGATCACATATCCATCCTAATCAGGGAAAATTCTTTGGGCAGCAACTATTGTAACCAGATAAATTTAGATAAATGGAAATGTTGGCTGAGTAATTGTTAATAATGTGTGTTAAAATTAATGTAGGAAAGTATTTCGTTGCTTAGTTTGCCTGTCAAGATTGGTTTATGGGTTTAAATTGGAATACTTGGGGGAATGTGAAGATGGTGCAGTGGAATGGTTTGGGAAGAGTGATAGGACAGTAAACCTAACTGGTCTAACTGATGTAGCTGTTTGAGACTTTTAAGTAGAAGAATCTATGATAAATCTGCCTACATTACCTTCTTAGTGACTAAGCTCAGAGGTCCAGGAGAAATTTTCCTGTCCTTTATTCTTAAGGGAGTAAAGCAGAAACAGTTTAAATTTAGCATACAGTTTTAGTTTAACAAATCTTTAAAAAAAGAAGTCCTGAGAACAGTAAATATTCTTGAAAAAAATTTTGATTTTTTTTGTTTTAAAAACGCCTGAAGATTATGCACAATATTAACATATACATGTGCTCTGTTTATACTTTCTAGAACACACTCTTTCTATATCTGCAGTAGTAGCAAGATTTGATGTAAGCTAAAAATCTTTCTTCATTGAGTGATTTTTCAAAGATGAGTAATATCTTGAATTTCTAAACTTTCAGCTAGGACAGACTATAAGTGATTTTAACATGTAATAATTATGGATTACATTTTGTTAGCTCCCTTTTCATTGATTTTTTTCCATTCAATCAGTCATTTTTATTAGTACTAAAATATATGGCTTACTGCTAAAAGGATCTCAAATCAAATTGGCTTAATTTACTTCAGAATAGTCCGAATAATGTTTATTGTGGGAATCATAAAAAAATAATTGACATTTCTAACAGAAGGCTATTTTCAAGTAGCTTGATTGAATTGAAGAATGCCCAGTAGAATTAAAACTCAGTTAAAAACTCAGTTAAGAGCAGTTACTTCAGTATCTTTAGTGGAAGAACTGATTTTTCTTCTTTTACAGAACTATCAGTCTGATTTATCTTCATCTGAGTATCATACATTCATTGAGGATGTAGACAGATTTATTAATGCTGTAATTTGTGGATTGATATGCCAGCTTTGCTGTGAACTTTGTAATTCTTTAAGCCTACCTGAAAGGAAGACTGAGAGGTGGATTTCCTTCTGGGAGAGGCCAGGTAGCCCACTCTGTTTCTCAACAAAGCTTTTTCTGTAGCAGCTTATTGTTTTCTTGTGGTGATATGGAATCTCTATGTACTGGTTAATGAACCAGCTGGGACATGCTAATGAGCTGGTTTATATGGAAACAGCTTACTCTCATAAAAGCAGCAAAACTAAAAGCCCTTTGATATCTGTTTTTTTGGGGGTATTAGCTAAGTGGTTTTATTGCCCTGTCCCCCAAATCACTCCTCATTCTGCTTTTCTGGATTACTGTCAGGGGTTTGGAGTAATTAGATGAGTAGATTTCAGTGTTTTGTCTATTGTCTGTCATAATCTAATCTTCAAAATTATCCACAGACTCCATCATGACCTCCAAAACACTGTGTTTCCTCTGAGAAGGATTAGGAGCTGGCTCCAGTGTTTCAGAACCCATGAAATGGGTTCTGAAAAATGATAGGGCAATCATGACATTTTACATAAACTTCTGTTGCACTGGGTACAGACAGCACATAAAAATACTGATTGATTAAAAAATGTGAGCAAAAATGGGAAAATTTGGATATAAATATCTCATAGCTTATATTATATATATGTGTGTGTGTATGTATTTGGCAGTAAAGTTATTCACATTCACACGTGTATTTTTGTACTTTTTTTAAATAATTCATGATTTTTCTTGATCAGATGTGCCTTAAAATAGGAAGCAGAAAGGGGTATATTTCTTGGCTTATCTTTTGTCCCATGCAGACATTCCTGAGCTTGAGCACGCAGGTGTTGAAAGGTTACTTTGATAGTGTCTCCTTTCAGTAATGCTCCAACAGGACTTGAGACTCAACCACTCCTTTGATTAAACACTTAGGGCAGCAGCATCTTCTGTCAATAGTTAGTAAGTTGAGTAATTTCAGGTGCTATCACGGTGAACTCATATGTGACCTAAATTGAACTGAAAGCAGCTTGTGACAGGAATAGCTTTTTATCTTGCTGAATTGTGTTTGAAGTTGTGATCATTCTTTGAAGCATATTTAAATTAATAACTGCATTTTCTTGACCATACTTGTAGAGATAATGTGGGATTTTCATTTTTCTGATTTGTTTTCTTGATCATTTCCCAGTTTCAGTGAGGATGATAAATAAACTTTTCCAATAAATGGTAGTTTAAAACATTAGTTTTGCCATGTTGGTGACACAGTGGAACAAAGATGATTGCCATGCTGATGTTTAATTTAAAATGGTCTAAAAATTTTTACTTGACCCCTTTATATCAAGGTGAACTTGAGGCACACTTAGTTTATGCAGTTTTCCCAGGCAGTTATGACAATACTATGTTAGATTTATTTTGCAGGCTAAAAGATTATTTTATATATTCACTAGAACCATTCAGGGCTACAAAAGAGAACTCTTTCCAGTTTAATTTTTGTGCAAATATCTTTATTTGCAGTTTAAAACAGTAGAACATCTAGGTACTCTTGTGTAAATTAGGACTACTGTTTATAAATATCTCTGCAATTGAAAACAGCAGAAGTACCAGATGTGTAATTACATTAGCACAGATACTCTACAAGAAAGCTACTTCTGTGAAACAGAAACAAGCTTAATGTGAAAATCTTTGCTTTTGAGAGCATGCATGCTATCCACATCATTAACCTGTTAATTAAATCTATAAGGGCTATATTTTCTGAGGCCTTGTTAAAAGGTTACTTACGTTTAAGAACATTTCTTAAAATCTTCAGTTGCAAAGCGTGGGCTAACATTGTAAAAGCCGATGCTTATGTTTGAATGTAAAATATGTGTACGTCTGTGCCTCTGTAATTAATCTTATTCCAAGTTACCATTCTTTTATTTCAAAAAGTCAGTGTGATGTATTTTATGGTAAAAGTGACTGGATTTCCATGTTCAGAACTGTTGTTCTGTGCTCAGCGAACAGCCCCAGCAGAGTATTTGAATGATCCCTGCACCCTGCCATATCCCTAAATGGTTTTGAAAAGAAAAATGGGTCTATGCCAGTAAAGTCATCCTAAGGATATATATTCTCAGCCCTTTAAACATCTCGAAGGATGTGGTTTTATTCATTGTGAAAACGCATGTAAAGGTGCATGACTGTATTTCAGTGATACCTGAAGACTATGCAGAAATGTGTAACCAAGAAAAGTGCAGAATAACATGATCAAAAGATATGCCAGAAAAGTAGTGAGATGTACCAGCATTGTATGGCTGACCTCTGCGTAGTTCTACGGTGCGGTTTGATGTTTGAGTACTTCCATCTTTTAATTATTGAACTGTCATTTTATTTCCAGTTTTATTTCAGCAGTGTAGGTATTGAAAAAACACCCCAAACCAAACAAACAAAAAAACCCCAAAGAAAATAACAAAATCTGCCCTCTCTTCTGAACATGCTTGTTCCCACACTGGGACCATGGCTTAGCACTTTGCCTGCTTCAGGACTTGCAACACTGGGGCTCATGTTAATGTACGGACGCAGATTTACGGCCAAGACTCTTTTCTCTGTTTATCCTTAGAGCATTACTCCTTTTTGCTTTTGCTCCAAGGAATCTAACTGAGCTGGAAAAGGCAAATCTAAATTAAAAAATAAAATGAATAGGAAAACTCTCTGTATGTTGGAATGTTCTAGGTCATTTGGGAGGTAGGTTTGCAGAGAAGTGCTGCGGCAGAGGGGCTTTCTCTGGATGTGGTGTAGTTGAATGCCATGTCCTGCTCTCCAGCAATTAACTATATCTAATGTGCTAGTTTTGAAAAAAAAAAAACTTCACAAGCATGACAGGATATTATGACATTTTCATAAGATCTGTGGATCGCAGTCTAGCCTGATGCACAGATCTTTGTCTGTCTGACAGTATCTCGCTTAATCTGCACTCGTAGTTGTTTGGAACAACGGCTGGCAAAATCTGCCTCCAGATGGGACGGAGCTTTTTCTTTCTTCATACTGCTATGCTTACTTATATTTTGTAATTCTTGTCACAAGATTACCAAGATTTTTCTAGTCACCTGCATGAGGTGTCTGTACAAGGTAATGTGATCATGTTCTCTGAGTGCAAACTCAAGTATTTTATTTTAAAATACTCAAGTATTTTAGTTATTCTGTTCTTATGGACCATACAATCAAGAAGCTGAATTTATGATGTGAGGGGAGATTATCTCAATTTGGCAATTAATGTCTTTGTCATTGCCATCCTTTTATATTCATTTCCCCGCTCCCTCCAAATAGAGTTTAATTATGTAGGATTTTTGAGGCTGATTTTTTTTTTGTTGTTTCGTGGGGGTTTTTTTGCTTGTTTGCTTGTCCAGAATTTGGGGAGGGTTTTTTTGTGTGTGTGTTGTTGCTCTGTTGCTTGTTTGTTTGTTTACAGTATGTCTGTCCTTCTCTGAAGTGAAAACCACTTGCATCTTAAAGCCCTTCATCCTGATTTACACTGTCTGGAAACTTAAGCTCTTTGACCCTCTTAGATTGATGAGACACTGCTCAACCACCAGCCATTCCTCCTGTCAGCAGCCTGTGCTCACAGAGTCTGTGAGATGAGCAGATTGATTTACTGCTGGAGAACACTTACCATTCCAGACTTTGGCATAGCTATTTGTATTGTTTATTCATGCACAGCTATTTCTAACTATTGCAGTGAATTTTGCTTTTCCTAAATACTTTTGCTTTAGAATTTGGAACATTTAAGAAGAGTATTGAGAGTAAACTGTAACTTAATTGCAAATAATTACAGGTGGATAATTAAATGTGGACTGTAAACAAACAAACAAAAAAAGAAAATGCCCAGTAAAAGCATTTTGTATAATTCTGCAATAACCTCTGTCCAGTGATTACAAAATTGATGTGCACATAGTTAAAAATAGTACTTTTAACTTGAATTAATTATACTATCTGTTGCTAGGGAATTGTTATCATCGGTGTTCTCCATCTATGCAGAAATGCTAATTAGTAGCATTTTGGGTGCCATGGGAAATCCTGGCTGTTGTGTAGCTCTTCTGTAATGCTTATTAAGAATAATGACTGTCTGGCTCTCAACCGTGAGAGGTATTTCTGTATATGTACGTAGTGTCTATATTTTACCATCTACCTTTTCTGTTCCAAGAGCTTTGGAACAACCCTGTTTCTGCTCTGGAGCAAAGGAAGTACACACAGGCAGAGGGGCTGCCCCAATTGGGGCTCATCAGAGGTCCCACCTGGAGAATATCACAGGGTAAGCTATATGCACATCAGCTCTGGAGGAGACTGAGGGAGAGTTAATTTAATTCCACCATTTAACCCCAGCCAGACTTGGTAGCACCTCAGTGTGCAATTCTTGATTTTGATTCCATTTCCATGGCATATTGACCACTGTAGTATCTGAAAAAGTATGCTGGCTTCTGTGCTGTAGTGGCTTCTAAAATAGGTAAGTTGGGAATAGCCAAAAGTGAACAGAAAAAATGCAGTTCTCCCTTAAAATTATGTCTGTAGAGGGATGTAGACATTTCTGTGATTACGTGCATGTGAAGTAAATTCTGATACTTCAGAAAGGTTTTGCAGGTGTGCAGATAGCTGTATTATTTCACATCTTTTTCTGTGAAAGTTTGTGAAGAAAGAAACCATTAATTTTTTTAAGTTTTTAAAAACAGAATGTTGCTATTGTTTCACTGAATAAATATAATTTAAGTTTCATGAAAGAGTAAGAAAATTAGAAACTGCCGTTGTCACAACTCAGAATAAGGGGTGGAAGCATCTTTAGTGTTTTGCCCGTAATGAATTATTGCAGAACTGATACAAGAATTCTCTTTGTGTCTTGGCATTTGAATACCCAGCAGGTGTTGAAGTGCTTCCAGTACTTCCCCCCAGCTGTCCCACTGAGTCTCTATCTCAGAGCATCAAACCTTTGACAGTGATTTTCCTGGTGTGATTCCATTAGGAGTCCATTAGTGATGATCTTGATGTTGTATGGTAGGATTCTTTGCCAAGATGTGGATGGGATGGCCTCTTCCAGAGCTAAGTGTATCACCTTTGGAGTCCTCCTACCCTTTGCTGGGCTGGCAGCAAGAAGGTGGACCTGGAGTCCAGGCTTTGCATGCTGGAAAAATGACTCAGAGTAACTGCCTATGTGAAAGGTGGTGAGAGGAAGCCAATGTATGGAAAAGCAGAAAAATCTTTTTGCAGAGCTTCCTGGTGTTAAACCAGTTGTGTAAGGATCTGTATAACTCCAGAGTGAGCCTTCTGAATCACGAGGTTCCTACAGACAAATATGAAATAATCCCATTCACAGATACATCCAAAGTCCCTTCTGCTTCCCCGCAAATATCAGGCTAGATCTCCTCGACTTCTTACTTGTGCTTGAAGGCATCTGAGCTTTCCTATGGGCTTGAGAGAAGATTTAAATATAACTAGAGAGGAGGCTGGGAATCAGAAGAAGGTGTCGTTGAGATGCGAGTCCAGGAACACCTGTGTATTTTCTCTGGTTCCCACTGGTAAGCTGGGCCATTTGTGTTGCAGGAGATGCTGTGTAGCCAGCCTTTTATTGATCCTGGGTGTTTTCCACAGGCAAGTAACAGTTTCCTTGGGAAATGCAAGCCCTAGAGTCAAGGTGGAGTGCCTGAAGAAACATTTCTCATTTTCTATTAAGGTTACATTTGCAAACATCTTATAAAGGATATCCATGTTCTAAAAGGAATTGGTTTTCATGGGCATTTGGAATTTTAAAAAGGCCAGAGTTTGATTATAACTATCTATAATTCAGTACTGAGATGTTTTTAATCTCATCTGCAGTAAGCTACTCATATTTATAAGGTGCTGGTAATATCTATTTGTATTTTTTGTTTTTATAATATACCTAAATTTGTATATATTATACCCTTATCTCCTAATGTCAGCTGCTATCATGAACCCTCAAAATGTGTCAGATGAATATTACAGAAATGTATTGTAATATGTGGGTTGGTTTTTTTATTTGTAATTTTTGTATTTTTTATATTTTTAACTGAGAGTTGAAAGAAAAGAATATTTTTCTCTGGGCCGTCCCTGGGGTGTGGGCAGATGATTGAGTAGCTCAGCTAATGCAGTTGATATTAGTACTTAATATTGAGAAGTCCTGCCTTCCAGTGCCAAGGGGTTAGTAAATCACTGAATTTTCATACACAGCAGTGTTCATTACATTTTGTTGCAGAATATCCTCCTTGCTGTAGTGTGTCTTGAGCGTTACCACATGTGGGTAATAAGGGAAAAATGTGAAATGTAAAATTGGAACAAAATGCTGCATGGCTGTAAGTCACTAAGCTTCACTTTTATTCAGATCTACAATAGGATGAATAGCTAAGCTGCTGAATTACTCATTTGTGTAGGTCATGAAAGTTTAAAAAAGTGCTGCAAGTATTTAAAATTAATCCCAGGAATCAGAGGAATTTTATATGCCCTGTGTGACAGATTGCGAATGGTACAGTAGTCTTTTATTTGTACAGGGTCTTTCATACCGTTTATAATAGAAATGGTTTTACTGGATTCCTGTTAATAATAAATAACTAAATAATTGAGACAGTTAAGTACTGACAAGGGGGAAAAGCTGCATTTTGGCTGAGGTGTAGCAGTTGATACAGGGCAAGCATAAGGGAGGGGGGCTCTTCCAGGAAGCAGGGGAGCGGGCAGTTATGCTAACTACATAGAATCATAGAATAGTTAGGGTTGGAAAGGACCTTAAGATCATCAAGTTCCAACTCCCCTGCCATGGACAGGGACACCTCACACTAAATCATGTCACCCAAGGCTCTGTCCACCCTGGCCCTGAACACTATCAGCGACAGAGCATTCACAACTTATTTGGGCAGCCCATTCCAGTGCCTCACCACCCTCACAGCAAAGAACTTCCTCCTTATATCCAGTCTAAACTCACCCTATTTAAGTTTTAACCCATTACCCCTTGTCCTATCACTACAGTCCCTAATGAAGAGTCCCTTCTCAGCATCCCTGTAGCCCCCCTTCAGATACTGGAAGCCTGGTATGAGGTCTCCACGCAGCCTTCTCTTCTTCAGGCTGAGCAGCCCCAACTTTCTCATCCTATCTTCATACAGGAGGTGCTCCAGTCCCATG
>JAOEHY010033872.1:0-22172 GCA_025447955.1 Psilopsiagon aurifrons
TCGACCTGCTGGTCACACTCCTTTTGATGCAGCCCAGGATGCGGTTGGTTTCTGGGCTGCGAGCACACACTGCAGCCCCCTCATGATCATTTTCTCATCGACCAAAGATAATTTTGCTCAGTTGTTCAGTTTGAAAGTAAGCAGACAAGAACATGTTTGTGGTGCTGAGGGTTCAAGACTGGGTGTGAGACTGAGAAATAGATCTGAGTCTCATTCTTCATCCATCTCTAAACTCAAGTACTGTTCGAGCTTTGTCCACTTCAGACCATCTCAGCTGCTGGCGGGACAGTGTCTGGTCAAATTTCACCTCCCTCAGCCATTTGGAGTTCCACACTGCTGCAGTTTCCTGCTATAACGCAGGCAGCCTCTTTGCCTCTAATCTCCTCCGTTCCCTGAAGCTGCCCTTGTCTCCATCTTTCATCCAAATCCAGACAGAGGCTTCCACAAGGTCTTAAGCAGCCTTGTGAACATATCCCCAGATGATTTTCATTTCCGCTTGCCTCTGCCCTTCTCCAATCCAACTGGGAGCTGAGGTTTCCAAATGTCTTGAGGAAAGACTATTCTTGTGGGTTTCCTACAGCCTTTAGAGGAAGACGCACACAATATTTCCTGAGGGCCTGGCTTTGTGGGATTTCTCAGTCTTGCTTTCCAGATCTTGCAGCTTCAGGCATGTTATCAAAATGCAGATGCTGAGCTGAGTTAGGGAACCTCTTGAAGATTTCCTGGCACTAATAATATAGTTAGGTTGCTTTGTGGGTGAAACCCTCTTGTCTCTGCTCTGGTACAGGGCAATGTCCTGACAAAGCAAAAGGACATGTGTCATTCAGAGGTACAATTAAGTCAGACCTGGTCATGTTCAGAAGTCCTGACCACAGCTAAGGCTGTTGTAACTTTCCTACCAAATATTTTCTTTGATTCAAAGAAAAAAAAAGGTTTTTATAAAGCATTTTATTTAAATACAAATTTCTGTGGGAATGCATCTGTCGTTTTCCAAGAGCATCCCTGCTTTATCAGTAACTCAAAGCCAGAACATCATGGCCGAACAAAGCTATTTACGTTTGAAAGCTTTTCGTTGGAAATGTGTATGTTTTGGAATTGAAAATCCTGTTTTATGGCTTTCATTTTTATGGGAGCACTGGAAAATTTCTGCTTTGGGAAAGGGCTTTTCTGACTAGTAATCTTTTTATTCTCGGAAGCCAAGTACTATTTCCTCAGACATATCTACAGCTTTCTTTTTGTCTTATCTTTTTCTTCCTTCTTGCTGCTCAGACCATTTCCCTTGACTTGCTTAACTCCACTTGAAAACCATTTCATGAGAAATGGGGCTTTGTGTTACAGGCTTTGTCACCTGTTTGGACCAGCTAAGCAACCATCACGGATAGTGCTCTGCACTGATTGCAGCCACAGAATTGCAAGGTTTGCAGTGGAAGCTATTGAAAGGGTCATTTTGGTTATTTTGGGGCCTGAGAATATGTAGCAAGGCTTTATCCACCTGAGCCTGGTCTCTGCTGAATGACAAAGTGCTATGGGCAGGGCAATCCTGAATGATTTTAATCTATGGCAAAATGAGAGACTAAATGCTGAGTGGATTTAATCATCTGTCAAGTGCCATGATTAACCTTAAATATTCCGTATGGAGTCCCAGGGTGGAATTTCTGCACAAAGTAAGGCTTCAGCCATGGGCATTTATTTGCTGGTGGCTGTGGCCTTGCTGTGCACAGCCAGATAGGAAGTTCTGGTTATGTGTAAAGCTGTACATAATGACACGAGTTGTTAAACAACTGCATAACGTGTCAGGCATAGGAAGGTGCTTTCTGCCTGAAGTGTGGCTTTCCCTTCCCTGGAGAGCCACAGGGGGCTGGGGACATGTGTGGCTCTCCAGTTTAGCTTCCAACCCCGAGCAGGGAGTGAACCTGAATTTCCAAGTGACTTCAGTAGCTTCAGACAGTTTCACATCCCAGCCTAGGCTGGATGAGGTGGCAGGTTTCTGCTTGCACTGGAAGGTGGGCCTGGATCAGACCCATCCTCCTCTATATGGCGTTGCAGCGTGAGGGCAGGGACATGCAGCATCTCCTGGATCTCCTGCATTTTGTCTCCTATTGCCAGAGGTGGACTGTCCATTTTGTCACCTATTGCCAGAGGTCAGGGTCCATGGACAGCCAGCTGTCCTAGCAGAAGGGTTCAGTTGAATTAGACTGTTCTGCATGGAAAAGGGTTTGATCTGAGAAACTTGCCATGGGGTTTGGTGAGTGATGGTTCCTGGCTTTGGGTCTCTTTGCATCATTGCATTCAAGGTGTACACACCAGCCACCGATGCAAATGGGAAGATACAGCCTGATATTTCTCCCAAACATGCTATTTGGATGTCTTTGACAAAATAGATCCTTCCCTCTTGAGTGCCAAGGTCATCTAGCAGTGATTCTAGCAAAGGAGGTGGGTTTGTGGGAGCTGCTGTGTTCGACTTTGAGGGTTATAGAGACAGCAGTTGGCACCAAATGTGGCAGGAAAAATGGGATTAACTGCTGAGGTGGTGCGGCTATTTTCTTACCCTTGAATGCCTGTTATTTTGAGCTTAATCATGGTGTTTTAATATGGATTTTATGTGAAGGAAATAAATCATGTGTTTAGGCATCTCACAGCTTAAAGTTCAGTATGGGAAAGGTATTTCTTCTGTATGTTTAACTGCTTAATAATAACGGCATTAAAAGTTCATAACATTTTATCTTTAATAGCAAGACATTTACCTTTTCCCTGCAATGCTCTGGTGAGTTTGTACATTACATACTTGAGTGCAACGCTGATGATGTTAGACAACGCTAGCCTGGCTTGAGCCAAATTACACACTTCTCCAGAAGCCTTCAACTAGTTTTCTCTGTATGGGAGGCAGCAAACAATAAAGGAAGAGAAGGCAGAACAGATAGAAGACATTGGAAGTAACACACAGTGTGCAAGTATGTGTGAAATACTGTATTTTCAAGCTCTAGCAGTGGTGCTGGGCAGAGAGTCCCTCCAGAGCCCGTCCTTTGAGTGCTCAGCAGACACCCATCAGAGAATGCTGGTGCTCAGTGTTCAGCAGACAATGCAGGGAAAGCTTGACAAATGTGATTTGTTGGAGCAGAAACTGCAGAAAGTCTGGGCCATGAGAAATATAAACCTCATACCCATTATTTATGGTGTGCTGGGATTTCCTGATGGGGTACTTGGGGAGCGCTGTGTGAGCTGGCTTGGTTAAAGCCCTTCCTGGAGCAGTGTTGATGAGCTCCTCTAAATCCTGGCAAGGAGGAAAAGAACCTGAAGTCACTGATGCAGCTGCTGAAGCTGGACTTTCATTTACGGGTTTGGGATGGTATCCTGGTCTGGAGCTGGGGAAAGAAAGGCTACTGGTGCAAGAGCCCATTGAGCCCTGGGGCTTGCAGTGGGACAGTGAGGTGGGAGTGGGTTTATGTGAAGGATAAAACATATTGTATAAATCCTACAGAAAGGTTAAATATGCTCCTAAATCCATGTTCTTCATAATGACTATGGAATCCTGGCCGCAGTTTAATGCCTCTTGTTCATGGCTGGCCTCGAAAACCCCACCACCTTTAAGGATCAAAGCAGTGTGATGCACTGGATTCTTCCTGCTTGATACTATCAGGCAGCTTTTACATCTTCTCCCTGAGAAGCAGCAGTCACTGCCTCTACATGGCAGGAGAAAAGAATGTTTTAAAGAGCAATATTAATAATAATAGCAACATTAAAGTGTGGGGAAGGATTACAAGGGTAATTCCAAGATCTTGCTCAGTAATATAGGCTATTAACAAAAGATAATCACCTTTAAGTCAGTCACCTTTAGCCCTGGAGTAAAACAGAGGCACAATTATTCAATGCAGTACAGAAGTAATTTAAATAGAGATGGATGAACCAGTTCTTGCTTGGGAAACCAGCCAGGGCCAAGTCCTAAAGGAACACAGAGAAAAAAGGAGCAGCAAAAGTAAATAATTCTTGGTGTCCTCTCCATTTTTCCATTGGAGCCAAAGTCATTCACCCTTTGGTGTGTAAAAAGGGAAAGGGGGAAACAATAGGAGAAGAATGCTGAAATGCAGTTCTTCACGTTCCTTTTAGGAGTAGCATTTGGAGGCTCTTTTCTCCAGACTTCCATGAAATGTCTAGATCCGGGCTCTGTGTCACAGGGTTTTGCCATCAGAAATCATGCAGCCGTGTGGCTTCACTTCTGTCACTTTGGGTCCGTGGCTGAGGGGCAGCCTCAAATATGAGGTGGAATGAGTTTTGTATGGAAGAGGTACTGAAAGAGGGCTCAGGAGCCAAGGAAATTGTTATCAGCATGACCAAAAAGACATGGCCACAGGGTTTGTTTATGTGCATAGGAAACCTTTCTATGCTGGAAACCGGAGTCTCTTTGCCACCACTGCTGCCCTTCCACTTGTGATCTTTGCTATCACTATGATCCCTTCCCTTGAGCCCACATCCTGCCTTCTTCCCAGGTTGCTTATTAGTTTTTGTGGAGCCGCTTCTGAATGCTAGCTTGCTGGTTTGGTTGTTTAACAAACAGGGTCACTGGGGTTTTGTGCTGGGCAGAAGGAGCATATGGCCTCTGGAAACAGTCAGGAGATTGCAAAGGTGACTTTGGAAGGTCTTTCAAACTGCACAGCCAAGCAGTTGGGGCCTTTGAAATGCCTGAGGCAGGGCTGTAGCCATAAATTAAGTCCTCTTGATAAGCTGACACTGATTTATCATCTGAGCTTGCATTGAACATGCTCTGATTTTCCTTCCCACAGAAACGAAGCACCGGAGCTGAGCATCCAAACCCCATCATTGTCTTTGCATTGCCCTCATGAGCAGTGCAGGGATGACGGGCAGGCAGGGAGGTGAAGAAAGACTCAGCCTTGCAGCACGTGGCTCAGTCTGACCCTTGCTCTGGAGCAGCTGAGGATGTCCAGGGTAGATCACAGGTATGTGGAATGACAAACAGCATCAGCTTCTTGGAAACAAGCCCTGGAGCTGCTCGGGGGCATTGTCAGTGGCTGCTAACCCAGTGAGCAGAGGGAGGAGAAGTGCCATGCCAGTCCAGCCCATGCAGAGTGGAGTACATTTGCTGTTTCTGTTTTATGTCCTGTCTGTGCAAGCGAGGGGCCTTGTGTGCTCATTCCTGTGCTGTTCCCGTGTGGCTCCATCTGGATTGCTGCCTGCTCTGGCTTTATAAACAACATGGAGCTCAGTGCGTGGTCATGCTCAGATATTATCACAGCGTTAGCTCTGGTTACTCATTTTCCATCACATGGCTCAGGTGCAGGCACCTTCCCAAAGGCTCCTGAGCTGCTCACCTGCCTGGGTCTAACCTGGTGATGGGGCAGCCTCAAAAGCCTGTTTGTAGTGTTGCTATTGGGTGCAACCCTCTGTGTCCTGGAGTATGGTATGGTATTGTATGGTATGGGTATAGTCATGGTTATGGTATGGTATGAGAGCAGTGCTGCTGGGGGAGTCTTTCAGAAGAGTTTGAAGGACATGGGGGAGCCCATGAATGTCCACCGAGGGACAACTCGTGTTGTGGAAGCTGACAGAAAAACCACCTCACTCTGCACCAGTAAGTGGAGTGTAGGAAGAGGCAGGGAATTGGGATTGGATTTTCCAACTGGAGACCTCGAAAGCAGTGCTATCAATTTGGGGTTTGTCTATATGCTTGGAGGCAGTGTCTCTGGTGAGACACAGGGGTAAGGCTGCGAGCAGAGGGAGGGGTGGGATCTATTGCTGCTCATTGCATGGCTCAGTAAATCAGAGCAGCTCTGTCTGGAAGTTCTCTGTACATCCATCAGCAACTGCACCGTTGAGGAGCCTGAGCCTTGGGCTTCCACCCACTGAGATAAACACTGAGGACCCCAACCCAGGGTCACAATAACCAGAGCAGAAACCTTTCCAGCCCATTGCAGGGCAGACCTGGTTTAGACATTTCAACCCAGAATTTCTCTGCAAGGTTATGAGGTTATGACAGTGCCTGCTCATGGGCCTTCACTTGGCCCTGTAAAACCCTGTGCACACACTCGGTCTCATCCACCACCTACTTCTGGCTCATGTTCAAGATGAGAGTATCTTGAAAAGTAGACAAATTAGCAGCTTAAAACTGCTATAAATTGATAGTGCGTTTACTGGGCTTGGACGTTAAACCCTTGGTGTGCTGTAGTGGGGGCAAGCTCTGAGCTTATCACACCACATGCTGTAGGGTTTTCTGAATGCCCTTAGCCTCCAGCACTGGTCAGATGGATGCTGCATCCTGGAGATGTGGTTCACAACCTGCTGCCCTCTTGCTGCGCTGGTGTGTTGCAGTAAGGGTGGAATAGATGTCATTGAGTTTGTAATGGGCATTGTGTTGGACCATTTGCTGTTCCCTGGCAATTAAACCATGGGTGGATGTTGTCAGCTTGCCCTGTTTTGTGAAATTGAGGGGCACAGAGGTCTGGGCAGAGCTTTGTGGGTGCTTAGGGACTGTTTAGGGACCACATCCCTGTTGAGATCAGTGTGGGTTTGGGGAAAAAAAGAAGGGGAAGCAGCTGAAAATCAAATCCTTCTTGTGTTTTGTTCATCTGAAGCCCTAAGCAATTTGTGAGTTCGCTTTCAGTATCTGTCTGGTAAAGCAGACCTTTTTTCCATAGAAATTGCTCTCAGGCTCTTGATCAGCTTGAATAAGCACATTGCCTTCCCTTGTCAGATAGCCCCACTTCAGCTGTAAATCTGATGCTGAGAAATTAGATTTCTCTACTGCTCCTGAGCTGTCATCAGAAGAGTGAGATGATGGTGATCCATGGGGAGAGTCGAGCGTGGCATCGCTGTTACGTGCCTGCCCATGCAGTGCTCGGCAGGGTTTCTTGGCTCGCCAGAAAGAGAGGTTTGCCCTTCAAACTCTCACTTGATTTGTGGTGGATGAACTGAAAGAGAAGTGGACTGAACCTGGGAACTGTCGAGCTCTGCTCCATTCAGCTGAACCAAAGGAGACAACCTCATAGGGAGTATAACTCATTGTTTTAGTGGAGGAAAATGCCTTCCCTGGAAGGGTTGAGGCGGTGTCTCCTCTGCACAAGGTGCTAACACCTTGATACGAACACGTCACAGCCATTGACTGATCCTTTGTGTCTGGGAGCCAGTACTGGTTGTAAGACTACTAAGGGATGGCTCATTGCATCCATTGTTTACTAGGACAGATCAAGCACCACCAATTGCTAGTGGCCAAAATGCCATGAGTCAGGACTTCAGTTCAAGGGACAGCTTAGAAGTAGTAGAAGAAACCCCAAACATTAATACTGAGCTCTTTGTTCTGCTGTTGATAGCATTTACTATTCATGTGCTCGGTCTTTCCTCTGCAGCCATAAAATTTAGAAGAGCATTTAAAGAAATTAAAGCAGAGATTTTCTTAAAAATCACATGTTTCCAGACACAGGGGACCTGAGAGCAAAGCTCCAGATATAATCCTGAGATTTGGCAGTGCTCTTTGTATCATATTAAGTGATGGTCTACAGCACTCGTTAATTGCTGCAGGCTGAAAACCAGTTCTGGCTCCTGACAGAGGTCTTCTGCTCATTCTCAGCATATCTGTTTCTCCAGTTCTTCTGGGTAAGGGGGAAATACCACTTTGTTTCTGAGGTACAAAATTACACAGTGAATTTAACCTGTATTTGGCTTGCAGAGTGTTTTTAACTGTTTTATTCAAAATGAAATGAGTATTCAACTAAAATCATCTCCAACTCTGGATAATCGTACAGGTAGTTTGGGCTTTATAAGCCTCCATGTCTAATCCAGAATCTATTGAAGCCCAGCAGAAGAGAGCAGGTGGTAGACAGTGATTTGGACTTTGCTGATGGACACATACAGGATCAATCCACGTTTCTCCTCCTTGTCCCCTGCCTTTGTGCAGGTCCCTGGCAAGGCAGTGTTACCTGGCAGGTACAGCACTAGTCTGAAAACAGTTCTGTTTCTAACGTTCATTGAAACTGGTGTATGTTTGGACCCTAGCTCAGGCACTCCTCCGCAGTGCTGTTCCTCCTTTCACCCTGTGAGCTGGCTGCTTAGACACAAAAGCATGTGGGACATCACCTCTCTGGCCCAGGTTTGGCACTGGGGACCCTGCTCCTAGCTGAGGCAAGGTTTACCATTGGACTGGGCTCCCCTAAGCTCTGTTAGAATGGATTTATAGCAGCTGAATATGTTATCCTTGGCCACAGTGGAGACAATCTGTAGATGCCATGGGAGATAACTGTCCCATGGCTTGCTGCAGATGTGGTGGAGGGGGGACAGAACATTGCCTCCTGGATGAGAAGGGTGTGCTGCAAAGCTGTCAAACACTATTCTTAGGATGCAGAAAGGGGAAGCTGCCTCTCGTCCTTCTCCAGCCAGCTCTGAGCCAAATCCCTGCTTTTACGAGCATCCTCCACCTGCTCCTGGGCCTGACTGCCATCGTGAAGGATCTGCATTGGTTTTCCTTCATCACTGCTCCCTATCTATAGATGCTGCCTGCTGCTGTTTAGCAGCATGCAGGAGAGCAGCGAGCTCACAGCAAAGGCAAGAAGTGTTTTCATAGTCATCCCCTTAAGGGGACACCTCTTCTGTCCCCTTCCATGTCCTTCTGTCCTCTGTCTATGGAGCTTCTCACACTGAATGAGCCGCAGTGATTCAGTGGTGTCTGGGACTGGGGTAGAAAGGCAGTTTATCTCAGTTGGGATTGGAAAGTGTTCCCTGGTTCCCCTTGTATCGCCCCTGCCCCTTGTCTGGGTTTGTGGGGATTTTGTGTATGTGCGAGTGCTGACATGTTCCAGCAAGCTGCCACACAAACACAAACATCAAAGAGCTGGCATGTGTGTTTTCTGAAGCAGCTTTCTAGGTTTTACTGGGCTATAAAAATGCAGTGATGAGGATATAAAAACAAAGCTGTAATGGACTTAGCAGAGAGCCAAAGCAAGCAAGGAGAGAAATGATGAAAATGAGAAAAAGGGGTTATGAGCAAGGAATGATGTATCAGCTCTGTGTCAGGAGGAACAGATTTTGGAATAACTGAAAGGGCATAAAACTGGTTTAGTCATTAAGAAAAGAGAAATAGAAAAAGAAAGAAAAAGAGGGAGGAAAAAAGCCTGATAAAGATGAATAAAGGAGGGAACTTCAAAGCATATATTTCCTGACTGCGTGACACTGATGTTTTGAACAGTTGTTCAGTGTGAGATAGCAGCAGTGATTTTAATGAACTTTAAAGAGCAGTATAAATAGGAACAAACAAAGGCAGCAATCGCATTAGCACGGAGCCAGGCACTGAGCTAATTGCCTGAACAGGATTTAAATGGCAGGTTATTATTTTTTTATTTACATGTATAAACCTATTTTTCTCCATGGGCTTAAGAAAATAGACGGAAATAAACGTGAGCATCTCGATTTGGATTTTTGAGGGAATCAAATGCGTGCTTGATTTCCATGAAGTACTTGAGCTGTCGAGCCAAAGGGTAGTGAAATGGGTGCAGCAGAGAAAGAGGGAGCCTTTTCTTAGCCTATGAGGGGGCTGGGTGTGTAGAAGAATTTCTTTCAGTGTGATGCACAATCTCTCTGATGTTTCAAAGGGATTTCACAGCGCATGGGGACTTGGAGGATCAGAACCATCAGAAGTGGGGGGAAGACCAGGTCACCTTGTGCTTGGAGTGTGTCACTTTACGCTCATCCTGGGCTAGAGATTTGCTTATCTTTTGGCTTTTCAGATTAGAGCATTTGTTTGCACTCAGGCCTGCTTCTTGGTTTGACTCATGGGGCCAGAAACCCCCACCACTGCGGGCAGGAGATATGCAGAAGTTCATACTGGGGGAGGAACTGATGAATGGCAACCTGCCCCTCATCTTGGCTACTGTGAGAGATCACTGATGCCTGCTTTCCTGGCTCGATATACTCAACTGAAAGACAGTCAGCTACATCATGGACCAGCTTCACTTGTGGGTCTGACATTTCTAGACAAACCTCTCCAATTTTATCCTGTATTTGATAGACTAAGAGCCACCACTGTGGAGATAGGCAAAGGCAGCCAGCCCTGAATGTTTGCTATGTTGAAAGTATCCTTGCCTTTGTAATAAGCCATTTGTCTTGTTAGAGAAATTTGTGGTCCTTCAAGAACTGCTCAGGAACTTCATTAAAAATTATAACCTCTAATTGGGTACATGACTGGAAAGCAAATTTCCTGCGTACCTGATGTGTAGAGCAGTACAAGTTCAGATTGTGATCACTGCCTTCTAATTCCCATCCCAACTTGACCCTTGAAGACTTCTTCCCCACTGCAAGCATTAATGAGCCCATCAGTTCTCCCCAAGGCCCACCATCACACTGCTGCTTGTAAAATGAGTGCGTTCTGCATTGGGGAAGGAGTTCCTACACCACAGCCACTGCTCTCACTGTTGCCTTTCGCAGTCAGCCTGCCTCTTGTGGGCCAGTCCTCCCTGAAAGAGGCACTTGCCAATGTGTTTCTGTGCTGACCCCTTACAACTCTTGGATATTTTGCCAAAACCCAGCAGCTGAAGGAGGGAATCATCTCTGATGTGTTAACCATCATTCTGGTTGTGGGTCAGAACAGTAGTGTCTGGAGAAAATCCAGCCCATCTCCATCAGCTCTTCCAACTGCTGCCTCCCATCATTGTTTTCCTCCTTTGATTTCCTCTTCAGTGGAAATGTGATTAATCCTCACTTGACTCCGTATTTGTTTTAAATTAAACTCCTGGAGGAGGCCACATGCTTTTCATATTCATTCTTCCTCACCGTGAGAGGGACTGGCCCATGATGGACATTTCTGAGCTGCCCAGATGGCTACGTATTAGAATGATTACAATTATCAGCACTGAGATTAAGGGATTTGGGTTAAGAAAAGAGAGAACTGGGGAAGGAAAAAGCAGAAGGAAGGCAGAGGAAGAAAGATAAAACACTTCAATACCTTCACAAGCAAACTCGGAACAGTTTAGCAGTCCATTAGCTCTTGTTGCCCGCTTTATTTTTAGTGGCCATAGTCTGAGATACCATGAGAAGTTCTTTAAAGCGTGTGCACAGTTGGAGGAAACAGGCCAGCTTAAAGCAGAAAAGAGGCCCCACAACCTTGCCAGCTTCTGGAAACCAGTTTGAATTGAGTACTTGCTCAAGGTTGCCAAAGGCTCAGAGAATCTAAAGGCTCTTGCAGCGCTGTTTGTAGAAGATTTAATGGGTCAGTCTGTTCTTCTTGGCTATGCTGAGCTGCATGTTTCCAAGCCAGGCACTGACTATTTTAGTATCAAACTCCCTGTACAGTCAATGGGGCTGATTTTTGGGAAGTGCCTGGCCTTGCCTGGCTTGGAGCTATTGATCCTCCCTCCGAATGATTCAAGTGGCTCACTCAAAATGGGACAGACCTTGGCCTGGATGTGCTGAGTTAGGGTGCTCCCGTCTGCTGAGCCTGGAAGATCCATGCTGCAGGTCCTCATTCTGGTTCAATGGGGATCATTGTCCTGACTTTTCTTATTAGCATCAGCAACGAGGGTTCGTTTGATGTGGTTTATTCATAAGGTTTAAACGCCTTTTATCCACACGTCCCAACAGGGATGTACAGCATTGACTTTGCCCTTACTGTATCCGGATGCCATTCAGAGTAGCATCTATTCCCCCAAACGTCTCTCACGTTTCCTGCTCAGCCATCCTTGGTAGCAGGATACAAAGACCTTTTTACGCTCTACTGAGGGGCACTGAGTTCATAACAGGAGATCCCGTCCACCCTTCTGCAGCTCCCTGACCTGTTCTGCTGGAGCTGCAGCTAAGGAAAAGCCAACTCCATTCCTGTGTTCCGGGCTGGAACGTGCCCTGGATGGGTTGAGGTTTCTGCAAGCGCAGGTTTTTCTGAGCTTGTGCAAACTCAGACTTTACAAAAGCTTGTAAATTGCCCACATTTTCTCAAGGACAACCACAGGGACATCCCCAGGAAAACGCCTGCTCCAAAATGGGAAAGGCGGTGAGGAATGTCTAAGGAAAAAAGGTTGCTTGAACTGTTTAACTTAACTGAAGAATGTTATTTTTGCTTCTGTCCTTATCCCAGAAAGGGGCAGGCCATTTGAGATCTAAATTAAAGAGAAAAGATCGCTGGAGGCAGATTGTTCACCTGTAAAATCTCATCTCAAATCATTAAAGTTTGGCCAAGTTGTGTAAACAAGCGAGGGTGAGAAGCGTTCAGCAGCTTTAAAACGCAATGGTTTATTGCAAAGATTCAGAGGTAATTGCATCAAAATCACAAGTTTGAAAGATTATTGAGGAAGTTTATGATTAGAATAGGCCAGAATTTCAGTTGCTGCCTTGTGTAAATGCAGATAGGATTGCCTTTCATTTCATGCTCACCCACTATTTTGTTCAGATACCCTATCAGGGTATTGTCAAGCATTCAATGGTAAGAGGTGAACAGCCTGGGTAAAGGATGTGCTATCGGATGTTTATGCCGCTCCTGAGAAACACTCCATAGTTCACTGACAGCAGTATCTTGGGACTCTTTATCAGGAATGTAATAAGCCAGATAGAGGGCAAAATTCAAAACATATTTGGTATGGACCTCTGAGATCTGGAGGGCTGCGAATCACTGCCAAAGCAAAGCTGTCCCAAAATTGACCTGAAGAAACTTTCTTGCACATTTTGGGAAGATGTGGAAGTTCGGAATAGCAGAGGTGAGAGGCAGCTTCTATCTCTGAACAGGCTTTGCTTTTACAATGAAAGCAAACCATGAAATTAATACGGGACCCAGTGAATTCCCAAATACTTCATTGTTCCTTGCTCTGTTTTTTCCAGTCATTACAATCCCTTTTTTTTGTTGCCCATGAAAACTGGGTCTGTTCCATTGGTCAAAACAAAGCCCTTCTGTATTGTTCTGACACTGAAAACATAGCAATGGAGTGAACTGAAATCACGTTTTCTCCAGTGGATTACCGAGAGCAAATTTAAAATGGTATTCCAAATAATAGCTTGTAAGTACAATGGGAATGATGAGCACCCTTAATCATGTCTTGTGGCTACATTTGTTAATATGAAAGCAAAGCAAAGGAATATTGTGGTATTTTTCATATTGTTTTTAATGTAGTCTACAGTTTTCAGGCCAGATTTTAAGATGGAGCAAATAACCTTCATTACCTCCAATATAAATAGGCTGCTCTATACTGGCCAAGCCTCTGACCTTATTCTGCTTTAAAAAGGCTCTTTCCCCTCACAAAGTCTTTGCAGTAGGAAAGGAGAGCGGATCTGTGGGACTCTGGTTCGTTTCTGTTGGAAGTCTGTGCATTAATCATAGGTTTGACGCACTAAATGTTTCTAATTAACATCCAGCTTAAAACCACATGTGCTTCAGCCCGTGTTCAAACGCTGGGGCTGCACAGGTAAAACCATGAACAGATGGCAGGACATGGCTGAACTGGCAATCAGGCGAGGCATTTGTCCACTTTAAGCAAAGCAGAAGCCAGAGCAGCAGTTGTGATTTCAGGCTGCTCGACGGGCTGTGTTGCAGTGCCTTGGGATGGCAGGGCCCTGGGAAGGGGAACGTGTCCCACTGGTGTCAGTGGCCACAGACCTCTTGCCATGCTTAGGTCCTTGTCTGGGGGAGGAAAGTGCTGATGGCCAGTGTGGCTTCTGACTGCTGGAGTGGCTGGCAGTGATTTTTCTGAGCAGGCGAGAAGGCATTAAGTGGGATAGCCCAGAGAGGTTTTGGATGCTCCATCCCTGGAAACATTAGAGGTCAGGTCGGACAGGGCTCTGAGCAGCCTGGTCTAATGGAAGATGTGAGACCCCACCTGCTGTACTGTGTTCTGCTCTGGGGCCCCAACATAAGAAGAACATGGAGCTGTTGGAGCAAGTCCAGAGGAGGCCACGGAGATGCTGTGAGGGCCGGAGCAGCTCTGCTCTGGAGCCAGGCTGAGAGAGCGGGGCTGGGGCAGAGGAGAAGAGAAGGCTCCTGAAGGGGAGACCTCAGAGCAGCTCCAGTGCCTAAAGGGGCTGGCAAGAAAGGGGGGCTTTTTATAAGAGCACATACTGACAGGACAGGTGAATGGCTTTAACCTCCCAGAGGGGAGACTGAGAAGAGCTCTTAGGCAGAAGCTCTTCCCTGTGAGGGTGCTGAGGCGCTGGCACAGAGTACCCAGAGAAGCTGTGGCTGCCCCATCCCTGCAGTGCTCAAGGCCAGGTTGGACACAGGGACTTGGAGCATCCTGCTCTAGTGGGAGGTGTCCCTGCCTGTGGCAGGGGCTGGAACTGGATGAGCTTTAAGGTTCCTTCCAACGCAAATCATCCTGTGATTTTCTGATCCTCTATGTCTGTGCTCATTGCAGGGGGTTGGACGAGATGACCTTTAAAGGACCCTTCTAAGCCAAATCAGTCTGTGAGTCTGTGACAGCAGCATCAGCAGGGGTGGATTTGTTGATGTCTTTTAGATACTGCACATCTTTTCCTCTCTCAACTCACAAAACCAAGATTTGCTGCAGTCAGGCTGGTGGCTTTGCTAATTGTAAGCCTGCCCCTGTGCTGATGTCTGCCCTGTATCCTTTTAGTGCTTTTAGTGCCATTCCTGGAACTACACAGTCTGGGGAGAAGCATTTGAAAACTTCACATCATTAGCATGCTGAAGCAGAGGTAATGTATGTAAAGCATTTGACCTCAGTCTGGCTCCGGTGGCTGAGACAAATTCTGATCTCATTTACAGCAACTCAAATCCAGGGTATCTACATTAAGCACTTGAAGTTTAGTGGAGTTACTCTGAGTTTATACCGCTTCACCTGGTAAATGGAAGATGTCATGAGCAGCCTTTTCCTGACCCAAGGGGAAGAAGTAATGAAGGCAACCTGCAAATGAAAGGATAAAACCAATCCCGACCACAGGACTTGTGCAGGGGTGTGAAATTTATTGGGAGTTGCTGCCTGCTCAGCATTATTTAAAACCAGTTCACGCGTTTGGTGCAGGAAGTATGGAAATGGGAACCTTACTGTAGGCATCAAGCTTTTAAAACATGTCAGAGGCTACTCAGGGTCTACCTGGAGAAAAGGTTGATTATGGATTGAGAGTAGCTTAAAAATGTTAAAGTATGGGGAAGGGCGAGGTTTTCATTTCACATTTTTCATTCTTTTTCCAAGAGGGAAGGGAAGATGGGGGAGACTTGAAAAAACCCAAACCAAAACAGAAAAGAGGGGGGAAATGAAAACTGGAGCCAGTTTCATGCAAAATTAGTTGGAGGAATTCAATATCCCACAAAACCAACAATTGCCACAGTTCTTTATTCTCTCTCTGCACGTGTAAAACCCCGGTGAAAGATCCACCATGCGTTTCAGTTTGGCTGGTCCCCACACGCGCAGTCCAAATCCAACATCTCTACCTATTCTCAGTATTAAAGAGTCATTTTATGTTTTCCATATATACAGAAAATTCAAAACATCTGGAAAACTGAGGACTTCTTTGTGTGCAGCCTTTCCAGTCTGAATCCAAACAATCCCCAAGAACCTGTGCTTTCCAGGCAGTGGATGTGGTGGAGAGACCCGATGAACACAGATGAGGAGCCTGATTTGGGTATCAGATGCACCTTGGAGATGTGATTCCTTATTGCTTTTTCATGGGAGAGAGCCAGATGTAGTGTCAGCTTTCTCAGCACAAGCATTGTTGGTCTGTCACCCACACGTCGGATGTTGATATATAGATGATGGATCTTGAAAATATTTAAGGTTCCAGAGAGACCCTTTATTCATCCTTGCAAGGGACCTTTAGCTCTGAGCATGATTTATCCATATCAGTGGATGTCTGAGTCCTTGGGATGAGGAGGAGTGAAGAGCTGCTGTGAGGAGAGAGGCAGCTCCTCTCCCTTCATGTGAACCACTCTGGTTTGGGTCCCAGCCGTGAGACACACATGGATCCTTCACCTCATCATTGAGCAGCCCCATCTTGATAGGCACATGTGGATTGGCAAAAGAAACTGCCTTTTCCTTTGGGATGGGGGAATCCTGCTGTGCAGTGAAACATGAAAGTGGAATAGAGTGGAGTGATGAGGGCTGAAAGGATCTTTCTTCACTCACCAGGGCCAGACTCTTCTTCCTAAATATAGGTGCCCCAGGTCCCTGCAGACAGAGATCAGCTGTCCATGAGGTTCTTCACCTCCTAATGTACGTGCCTAGAGCAAGGAGATATTAGCTCTAAAAGTGCCTGTTTTTCTCTTGTTTCATGTCTCCTTTTTCCTTCCAGGCTGTCTGTGGTCAGCTACTCTGTGTGTTGATTTTCTCCTCCATGTGCTGTACCACGAGGTTCAGTTTTGGGGCAGGCTGAGTCCTCAGCTGCTCTCTGCACACTGCTCAGGTCTCATTCCAGAAGTGATTAAACCCTCTCATTTGTCATTATTAGACTTAATTTGGACAAACCCACCACAGATTAGATCTTTTTTACAGGACCTGGCTGTCAAATAGCTTTAAATCACAAACCAGTTTGTCACTTCAGATTCTTAGGAGGTCTATGCTGTGCTTTACAACTTGGTAAGCCTGAGGAACACGATGGGATTTCCATGCACACTATTGCTTTTGATGCAGGAGGAAGCCCATAGCGGGTGCAAATCTGAGGCTACATTTATCAGGAGGTTCTGGACCTCTTTCTATATTTTCTTGCTGATCCCAGGTAAGAATTATCCAGCTGAAACTGATGCAGGTTTTCAGGGAGAAAAGGGATGTGATGGAAAATACTTCCCAAGCAAAGGTGGAAGCTGTTTGTGCTGAGTAACACAATTCCTGTATCCTGTGGGATGCTTTGCTGTGTACTGGTGGAGCACTCCTTAGTGTAAACAGTGATGGGAGAAGAAGGAGGGGAAACAGCATTAGCTTTCCATAATCAAGTGTATGGAAATTAGTAGGTGTTTGCCATATAAACGTTGTTGGCCGAGTTTCTTGAAAGGGAGTTTGACACGCCTGGGAGACACTATTCCACACAAGTGCTTCTGTTTGCTCCCTGTGCAGCTCTTTGCAGCAGCTGCCAGAGACCTGCCAAGCTCTGGACATGGGTAAGCTTCTTCCATGTGCTGATTTGTCAGGTCTTGTACCACAGAACACATCAGCCACTGGCAGCTGCCCATCCGTGGAAGTGTTTGGTGGCTCCTGTGCCATCAGTAGGCTTTAATGTAGTGCTCTGAGAAATGAGGTGGGTCTGTGCTGACCACTCCCTTGTGTTTGTTTACCAGGTTGATATAATACACCTCTCTCCCCCTAATTCACTGATGCAGTTGTGTTTCATTATAAGGAAAATAGCCAGCAGCACAGGATAAATGACAATTGACCAAAAGCCCTCCAGTGTGGAGCTGTTACATGCTGGGTGCCTGGAGCACCCTCTGAAATGGAGCCAGTATGCTCTTAAAAGAGGAAAGAGGATTCTTCAACAGAAAGTAGAGCTGGTTTCTGCCTTTGTGGCATGGTTAGTTAACTGACTTCATTAACTACCTGGTAGTGATGAACAGGAAACAGTCCGAGTCAGATACGGTCCAGGCTGTATCATAGAATCATAGAATAGTCAGGGTTGGAAAGGACCTTAAGATCATCTAGTTCCACCCCCTCTGCCATGGGCAGGGATGCCTCACACCTCTGTATTTATCACTGAATTAATTGGAAGATGCTTCACTGCAAAGTAGATTAGGGACAAGCAAGCCTGAGGTCTTGCTGCACTGCTGCCAGGAGGTCCCATACAGCTCCTGAGTTTATGTGTTTCACAGCCACAGCTGCCAGGACTTGGTTTAAGCAGTTATCTCAGGGAAGCGGTTGGCTCTTTCCTGCCTGTGTTTGGCCCACATCCAAAGCACAAATGAGACTGAAGAAGAATTGGGTGACTGTGATCACTTTTATCGTCTTTCTTTTTAGGTCCATCTGGTGGATTAGCTCGGGGTGGACAAAGCAGCATTAGGGCCTGAGCCTCTTGGTGTGTGCTGAAGCCACTGTTCGACAGGGCTCTAAGGCTGACTAGCAGCAGACTGAAGAGGCTGAGCTTCTGCTGATACCCAATTAACTGATTATCCCAAAGGGAATTGAAAATGAAGGTTATCTTTCAACTTGTGATGAGCTTCCAAATAAATATTCAACATGCATTTAATAAGACAGTGTTATGCATTATTTAAGTATCAATTGATGGGTAGGAGACAAAACACTACTGATGCTGAGATCTGAAAGGCAAGGGCAGAAATCTGGCAAGTGAGTCATTAAAGGAGATTTATATCACTCTTTTAACTGGATTGTTATTTACACAGTAATCATGAACAGAATTTTAGCAAGAGTTGTTTCTGCATTTTGGTTGAGGATTTTTTTGGTTTTAAGCAGAAGATGACCAAATGTACAAAATGAATAGAAGATCAGGGAAAAGGGAATGTCAAGGCAAAGATGGTCCGGCCTTCAAGATCAGGGGTAAGATCTCTGGGACCAGATTGTAACTTTGTTCCTTGGAGTTTTGTGCCTGTTTCGAAGAGAATGTTTCAGGTCAGGGCTGAATCTTTTTCCTTGGACTTGAAGGATCTGATTCTTCTCTTGCTTTTGCTTATTTCAGGATGGACCTTGCAGGCAGAAGCCCTCTCCAAGGAGTGATCTGCTGCTGGAGGACAGTCCAGCTCCTTATCTTTAGTGTGAAGTTTTAATGTTGTACGCACCCAAGGGAAGTTCTGACTGTTGCAGTGTACAGAGCAATAATGTGCCCTATTCACACCGAGGCACTGTGTGTAGCATGGGGTTCTGGCATGCACTTCCCAAAGGACCCCATGTTAGGGATATCTAACAATATCAGACAGCGAGGACCATTTTTGACCCGTGCTTTTCCTTCCCTAATACTTCTGCTCCTCCAGTCCAGGTTACCTGAAACCTTGATTTGAACTGGTATGAACTTGGTCCCATCCCTGCCAGAAAGCAGGATTTGGATGAATGCGCCATGGTTTCAACACCATTGAAATGTCACTGAGACCCGTCTCCTGTGGGATACCGTGAGCAGGATCAGCCTTGCAATACTGGGAGACACCACTTGGTTAATTAACTTAACTGGTCTCTGAGACAGGGATGAAAAGGAGGAGAGTGGGTTTTCTTTCCATTGCATCTCTGCCTTTTCAGTGCTTCATTCGTCAGCTTCTCCTGGCAGCTCAGGGTAGGCTCTGTTTTCCCTGACACCCCATGGTATTCCAAATATTATTTTATGCATTTCTTCTCTTTAAAAAGGTGCTAAAATGAAAGCAGAGGCTGTGTCCTCATTGGGGGTACCCCCTTTTCCAGCCCTCTGTTAACAAATTTATTAATCTAGTTGGGATTATTTGTCTTTCCTCTTTCCTCTTACCAAATGTTTTTCCCTCTGAAGGAAAAACTCCCAGTGTATTATTAAAGGTGGGTCAGACCCCAGTGCACTTTTCTTTGTTGCTTCAGTGTTTGGAAAGAAAACGTAAGGGGTGGGTTTTTTTTAAAAGGATGCTGTTGAGAAATAAGAACTTGAGTTCCATTTGCCTTTAATTTTCCACTTTTCCCTCCCTCTTCCACTTGGTGCAACATGACCTATTTTCAGTCCACATGCAGTTTCCCAGGCTAATTTATCTCGTACTGTCTATTTGCATTTTCATTACTTTTGAGAAAGATTTTTATCTCCAGTTGATTTGAAAAATCACCTGTTTTATTGGAAATATAAATAATTGTCAAATGTTCTCACTGATTTTTATGGAGATTTGCTTGAACGCCTTTATTTTACATCTAAGATTTTGATGCTGCCTTTAATTTGGTGCCCATTGCTGTATTTCTTAATATCCTTAAATGATCTCAAGCAAACCAGCTCAGAACTAGAACTCTGAATAATTGATTTTTTTTTTACTTTTACTTTTGGTTGTTAAACTAAAAAATGTTGCTTGGTTTCTTTCTGATTACACTAAGAGGAAGATTGTTCAGCAAAATGGATAGGAGACCCGAAACCTTTAGCCTGATTCATTTTGTTTCAGCTGCATGCTCTGAAACCATTTAAATCCCTCTTTAAAAATGAAATGCTGATGATTTTTGGAAACAAATGTACTAAGGAAGGAAAAATTTAAACACGAAGTAGAAACATTTTTTTCTCTTCCCAAATATACCCATATTCTTCTTCCTTAGAGAAGTTACGGCTTCTTTCTTAGCATGTAGAAGTTTACTATGGAACAGTTTCCATCCAGTTACTGTAGGGTCCCTAAAAATTCAACAGGAAAAAGAGATGCCTCTGGAAGGCGGTTCAGTCCTTCTGCATTTCTCTAGTAACTACAGGGATAACTCTTCTGAATGATGTTCTTTCATATATTTAAGGTCAAAGGAGATGAGCCTGGGCCTTTGGATGTACTCTGTTAAGTGCAGCCTGAATTGTGAAGTGTTTAAACGGGCTCCCTTGCATGTTTAGGGTGTAAATGTATTGTATTATACGGCAGAGGCATTGGGTGACAGTGGGGTTCATAAGTGAAAGGCGTTAGCATCAAGAGCAATATGTAGATTAGTTGATATTAACAACCACATTAATTTAGATGAAGTTGATGAGTCAGCAGAGGAGGTTCCTCCACAAAGCAAGTGATGTACCAGCGACCTTGGGTGGGGATAGGAGAGGTCATACTGTGAAATACGGCAAGCCTGTTGAGCTCTTGATGCTTTTAGGGTGAGGCAGGTATGTATTAATACCAATGTTTCATTCAAGTTTGAGCAGGTTCGTTCCACCCTCTTAACCGGATCCGTTTTGCTATTTCTGATGGATACCCTAAAATCCCACATTGGGTTTTGCCTGGTGCAGGCAGTTCAGGAGTGGGTGAACTGATCCTTGTAGGAAATATTTAGAGATTCAGGTAGTCTAAAGCATGATGGAAAGCATTCAAACACAAGGTGTGTTTTTATCACGGCATCTTTGTGTGTCTGCAAAATACAAGTTTGCTGCTTATTTTGGAAGAAGGGCTAACAGTGTTTTAATTATCCCTGAGCATGCTAAGCTGACTCAGTGCAATATAATTAATAAGGCCATCTTCCATTAGAGGACAGTGGTAAGAGCTGTTGCTAATTACTTCACAGGTGTCAGAGCAGTGTTGCTGAAACAGGAGCCCTCAGTGCCCGGAAGACGGTGTTGGAAGATGCTGATTCTCCACAAGCCTCATGTACTTTTCATTACCGCTGCAGAAGGTGCTGCTGGCGATGGAGCTGCTGCTGCCTGCCCAGAGCTGGGCCCTCAGAGGACTTCATTGGCTCAAGGAGCAGTTATCTCCTCACATCAACATAACCCCTCTCCACTGCCAGTGTTTCCTTTGGTCATGCTGGGACCTCTGAGGACAGCCTGGGCTCAAGCCATTGCTCCTGAGTGAGGATGTGCTTGGTGGACAGTTTTCAGTGGCATGAATGAGACTGGAAGGTCAGTGCTGGAAACCTCATCCAGAGAGAACTGCAATGTGGTACAGGATGCTGGGCAAAGAGACTGGTGCTGGCTTCCTTCCATGTCAAACACAAGGGAAAATGTGAGTAAGTAAATGCAGTTCCTTAAAGTTTTATGAACTTTCCCCAACTTCCGCATAATTGAACTTATGAGTGGAGAACATTATGGGAGACTCTATTATTCCCTCATCCATTTGTTTAGAGGTATGGACATGAGAGTGCTGGAAACATCTGAAGCCTTATCTAGCCTGCCCTGCTGAATAGCAGACCATGAAATGTTGTCCATTAACCTCACCACTGAGCCCACTAACTAATTTCTGGCTAAACCATCTCTTCTGCTCTTGGCCTGAGGAAGCCATGTGGTGGGTAATCCACCATTTCCCTTAACAGTTTCTTTTGATGGCAAGACTGCCTCTCCATTTAAAAGCAGTAATTATCCCTGCTGCTCCTGTCATGGATCTGATCCATGGTTCACTGTAGGTTGCAGCCTGGAGTCATGAAGGTCAACACTAAGCTGGAAGCTTGCTGTAGGTTAGGAGGGAGATGTTTTGGGTACAGGGGATGTAGGAAGCCTGAGGGGTAAGGTTCAGGTCTCAGCAGTATGACCATGTTTTGAGGGGTAGAATCATAGAACCCCAGACTGGTTTGTATTGGAAGGGACCTTAAAGCTCATCGGTTCCAACCCCTGCCACGGGCAGGAACACCTTCCACTGGAGCAGGGTGCTCCAAGCCCTGTGTCCAACCTGGCCTTGAACACTGCAGGGATGGGGCAGCCAC